>LPNX010854961.1:258391-347997 GCA_001517045.1 Pseudotsuga menziesii
TATTCAATTCAAATATATTTTATTGTTATTAAATAAAATTTGTAAAAAATAATATTAGCAAAGTAATACAACAATCCTTTAAAAATAATAACATTATTACATCACTAATTACTAATTAGTTAAACATCATTTTTAGAGGTTATAAAATGCGTTCATTGAATGTGGACTAAAGTTTTTCTATATAATGAAGATGATCATGATTAACAATAATTAATAAGTTTGGAGAATACAACTTTTGGGTTTATAATTGAGATAAAATATTGTTCTTTTAATTAATTATTTTTCTCTCTTCATATTAGAGCTTTGATATTTGTTATTATAAAGTGAGTTATTGCAAAAGAAATAAAATGTTCAATAATAAATTGATAGGTCATATTCATGTTAATATTTACATTTTTTTTTGTCATGTTCATATTCATATATTATAGTAATGTTACATAGTGATACTTCAATTTTTGTTATGATGTTTGTCAATTAGAGTTATAAATTAAACAATATTCATTTATGTTTAGCATTTAAATACATAATTAATTTATACACAACATATACGATGAAGAATTAATTTGCTTATTAAAACTCATATATATGTATATATATATATTCGTAATGCTCAACATACAGTTGCAACAAAATAAATATAATATGTATAATATTATGACAAATATTAGTACATTATTAAGAAAGATACAAAAAGTTTTAATATCCATAGAAATTAGATAAGAACAATATGAACATCAAATATAAAAAAAAATATTACATAAACATAATACTATGACAAACGATAAAAAAACCTATAAACACGATACTGTGACAAATTATATAACAATCATAAATCTTAGAGTTGCAAGAAATCCATCCATGATTTACAATACAATTTGTGATGTTTTTGTCGATTAAATAAAAACCTAGTGATTTAAAGACCCACAATATTTTGAATACTACAAAGTTCTTTTAGTACATAAGCATACGATCATCATCATTTTCAACGCCTAGCAAACATAAACATCATGATCATGCTATCATAAACATAAATATAAAAATCATCATGCTAACATAAACATAACCATAAGTTTTAACAAAAATGTAAATGCATCATCATGACTTTCACATCATAAACATAAACATACCGTTAATATCATTGTCAGCATCTAATAAACATAAATTTAAACATCGTCATTATATACACTGGTTCTGTATTTGCAACTTGGGAATATATTCTAGTGTATATTATCATTGCATGTTGTTGTACCCCAATCGGTGATGTGTTTACCTCATTTTAGAATTCCATTATTATGTATAGACCTTGAGGTATAGCCTCCATTATAAGTCGTGGAAATAGTACCCAGTGTAACATCATGTAATGTGTATTTGGAGTCTATCTAGGAGAATCCAGACATGTTAGGGTAACAAGTCAGCCCCAATCATGCAAGAGGCTAGTCACTTGATTAATATAAATAGGGAGGCACCCTCCCTCATTTATACACACCTCACACTCACTCAAGTCTACATGAGAGAGAAAGAGACAAGGAGGATAGATAGATAGCTGCTGAAGACTTCTTATTAATGGGTTTGATCATCTTATGACACAGTATTTGTAACTGTACTATTCTGAGGAAGTTCATGGGTTTTTCTTCTTTATGGTTTCCCTAGTGAAAATATTTATGTCTTGTGTATCTCTTCTATCTTATGAATATTGTTGTACTTGTTATTCTTTTATATAAAGATCCTAACTAAGCTAATAATATCTAAGAAAAACTAACATGGTACCATTTCCTTTCTAAAAGAATCCACTGTGCAATAACAAAAACTAGGGCCTCCTAGTTCAAGGTCTTCTCTCCATGGATCATTAACAAAAAGAGGTCTAGGATAACTTGCCTAAGTAGGGTGCATATTTTGGTGGAAGAGGTCTCATATTTCAAGAAGTTTCAATTTTGACCTTATCACTAGTGTTGAAAAAAACTAGGGCATCAAGTTTTAGAGGCTTCCCACCTCAGTATTCAAGAAAGGACCCCGCTGAGCAACTCACTTCAAAGAGGTGCATATTTCTATCCAAACAAAATTCCCAAACTCCAAGTTTAGAAATTAGGGTTTCTCTAACAAACCTCGGGTAAGCTAGCTCTGGAACCATATGAGACACCTCAAATCGGTAATATATAAATCTTTTCTATTTCCATTTGAGGTTCTAATTTGAAAATATGATTCACCATACTCATCTTGAGGGAGAGCTTGGAGGGGATGATAAAATATGAGCATGGAAGTATAGAATCTCCCTTATTCATGAAGAGGATAATTTATATCAGTACATAAATGGAGAAGTTCCAGAACTAGAGGGGGATGAGAGGCCACTCTTAAGAAGAAATTGGATAAGGCCAACATAATCATTTCATATTTTGTTACAGATCACAACATCCCCCACGTGTATTCCTTCAAGACGCTAAAGAAAATATATGATGCTTTGACAAATATGTTCAAGGGAAAGAACATCAATTGATAGATGACTTTGAGGAACCAGTTGAAGAATGTGATGATACAGAACTTAGAGACTATACAGTCCTACTTCATAAGGGTTGCTTAAATAAAAATAACAACTTGAAGAAATTGAAGAGGTTGAAGAAGGAGAAATTACAATGACTACCTTGAATGGTATCCCTAAGATCATATGAGTCATTCATTCAAGGAATATGTGCAAGAAGGAAGTTTATATGTTTCAGCTGACTCCGAGAAGAATGCACACAAGAAGAAGCTTGACTCCTAACAAGAGAAGAGAATATGGGAGCAACTGAAGATCAATCTCTTACAGTTCATATGAGGAAGAAATACAAGAAGAAGGGGATGAAGGATAACTATAATCAAAACAAGAAGAAGGACAAGAAACAAAAGAAGATCAAGAGAGATCCTTCCAACGTTCAATGTTATACTTGTGATGAAAAGGGACAATTTACAAGAGATTGTCCCATCAGGAAAAATATACATCATGCTAATGTTATTGAAGACGATGAACCACCAAACAAAAGATTCATAAGAAAGAAGGATTATTAGATGAATAGCATGTGCTAATCTCAACACTTACGTGAACTATATCACATGGAAGAAATGATTGGCTTGTGGATAGTGGGGCATCCAAAATGACAACCTGAACAAGCATTGTTTCATGAGTCAATAGAACCAAGTGAATTATGGAACTGAAGGCTTGCAGATGTGAACTATAGAGCACTATCGATGGCAAAGAAAGCAACCTCTGGACTTCCAGAAACCTAGGAAAAACATGAAGGAATTTGCAAAGGATGTGAATAGGGAAAGAATGAAAAAATTACATTCCCCAGTAGTGAAAGAAATGCTAATGGAATACTGGAAATGTACACTTGAATGTATGTTGGCCCATGTATTCTAGATCATTAAGAGGGTATGTGTACTATGTTTCATTTATATATGATTTCTCACAGAAAACTTGGATATATTTCTTGGAAAAGAAAAATGAAGTATTTAGTCAGTTCAAGGAATTTAAATCCTTGGTTGCAAACCAAACTGAAAGGAAGATCAAGAATCTGCAGTCAGACAATGGAAGAGAATTCAACACCGAATAATTTAAGGAACTTTACAGAGAATCTGGGATTAAGAGGGAGTGGAGAAATCCATATAATACTTAGTAGAATGGGGTTGTGGAATGAAAGGACCAAACCATAATGGAAGCAGTGAAAACAATGCTACATGACCAGGATCTTTGTATGCACCTTTCAGTGGAATCAACAAGGAAAATTGTGTATGTACAGAATCGTACTCCTCATTGAGTACTTGAAAACAAAACTCCAGAAGAATTTTTCTCAAGAGAGAAACCATAAGTTAGCCATCTTAGAATATTTGGATGCTCGGTGTACATACATATCCCAAAGGAGAAGAGGACCAAGATTGATCCTCCTGGTAGGAAGGGTATATTCATAGAATACAATGATGCATCAAAGGACTATTGAATATAATTCCCATGATTCAATAATATCGACATGAATAGATATGTAACTTTTGATGAATATTCGACATACTTCAAATCCAGGAGGCTACCTATTCAAGAGATCGAGGAACCTGAAGAAACGAGAGTTCGAGACATGGAAATTGGACAAGCAATTCGATAAGACCATGAGGATTATGAAATGTTAGAACCAAAAGAGTCTGTAGAGACACTTCTAGAGAAGGACTCCCATAAGAGGAAACCAACATGGGCACGAGATCCCATACAAGAAGCAGAAAGGTATGGCGTTCTAGAAGGAATCCATAGAGAAAGGAAAATACCAAATACTTACATCAAATATGTGGCCCTACTAAGTTACATCATTAACAAGGAACCTTTCAGGCCTATGAAAATAAATAATTGAAGGATTCCATGATCGAGGACTATTAGTCGATCATGAAGAATGATGTCTAGGAGATAGTTCTCAAACCGAAAAAGAAATATGTCATGACTTCGAAGTGGATATATAAGATCAAACATACTGCATATGGTAGCATCGATAAATACAAGGAAATATTCATAGAATGAGGCTTCTCATAGAAAGAAGGCATAGAATACAAGGATACATTTGCACAAGTGGTAAGGTACACTTCCATTAGGACCATAATTTCATTGGTTGCAGTTATGAAATGTAATATACACCAAACTAACATCAAGACAACATTATTGAATGGTGTAGTCAAGGAAAAAGTGTACATATAACAACCACTAGGATTCGAGACACGTGACAGGAAAACTTAGGTGTAAAAATTGAAGAATGCCTTGTATGGATTGAAATAGGAACCGAGGACATGTTAAGGCAAGATGGATAGATTGTGGATGAGCTAAGGATTTACCAAGAGCAAAGTAGATTCTAACCTTTAATTCAAGTTTGAAGTTGAAAGGCCATTGATGCTCCTGCTATATGTCGATGACTTGTTTCTGAAGAGAGAATATGAACTAATTAAAGATGAAAGGAGGATACTTGCTGCAATGTTCGAGATGACATACCTAAGGATGATGCACTACTTCTTAGGAATGCAAGTGTGGAAAAATGCAGATGGGATTTTCCTTAGTCAAGGAAAGTATACAGTGGATATTTTAAAGAGATTCAGAATGTGGGAATGCAAGGAGATAGCTACACCTATGGCATCAAACTTGAAGCTCATATGTGATGCTTCATCCAATTCTATTGATGCTACAATGTATCATCAGATGATTGGCTCATTGATGTATCTGATGAATATGAGACCCAACATATTCTTTGTAGTGAACACCTTGATCCAATTCATGATAGATCTGAGACATGTTCACCTGATAGATGCAGATCATGTATTGAGGTACCTGAATAGTAAAGTGGATTATGGGCTCAAGTATGATGTGAATCAAAAGATTAACCAACATGGTTATGTTGATTCAGATTGGGCATATAACACCATTGATAGGAATATCACTTCATCTTTCTTATTTAGTTTGTGATATGGCATGATATCCTAGTTTAGTAAGAAGAAATCATGCATGGCGTTGAGTACAGTCGAGGCAGAATATGTTGTTGCATGCTTAGCTAGTGGCAAGAAACTGTGGCTATGGAAGCTACTATCTGATTTTTTTTTATATTCAGTTAGATGTGACTTGTATCTTCTATGACAATCAATGTTGTGTGAAGTTGTCAAAGAACCATGTGTTCCATGATAGGTCAAATCACATAGAGATCAAGTTCCACTATATCAGGGATATGGTGCAAATAGGAGCACTAAATCTCTAGTACATGGAAACGAATGAGTAGATAGTTGATTTGTTGACCAAGCCTCTAGTGAGAGTGAAGTTTGAGTAGTTCCTATAAATACTTAGTGTGATCTAGAATGAAACCCCTCGAAAGAGGGAGTGATGAGTTCTAGCATAGCTAGAGAGACAGGTTGTCTGAGCGTAAAATCCTGGAGAAGATCATAGGTTGCTTATACATAATCAATCATGTAGGTTGTCCTTGGATGTAATAAGTCCTAGTGAAGCTCACAGGTTATCCCTAGATGTAATCAGTACTGATATGTTTCTATGATAGAAATAGTGAGAGACTAGAAGACACAAATGCATGATATATCACATGGGAAATGAGACAGGTTTTTCGAGTAGAAAATACCTTGGTGTAGCAGGTTACTCGGACGTAATAGGTCATGTATGTTGTCTGAGTGTAAATATGAGTCCTGGTGTGATACACAGGTTACTCAGATGTAATCATTCCTAAGACAGGTTATCCAAATGTAAATATGATCCCTCGTGTGGTATACAGGTTATTAAGATGTAATAAGTCCTTACACGGGTTATCTGATTGTAAATATGAGTCTTGGCATAGTACGCATGTTATTCAGATGTAATAATTCATGTGGGTTGTCCAAGTGTAAAAAAAATCCCTGGGGTGGTATGCAAGTTACTAAGATGTAATACACCCTGAAGGTTATCAGAACGGAAAAGATCCTAGGCACAGGTTGTTTAGATGTAATAAGCCCTTGAGGTTGACCTAGAACGTAAAATCCCTGGTGTAGTAGGTTGTTCATTCATAATCAGTCCTTACATGTAGATATGTGTGTGTGTGTGTGTTCCCATGTTGGATATGATAAAATCACGAAGCATGTGAGGTGCACCTAGGAGGTTCTCCTTTACTAGTAGAATGCAACTTGACTGTGTAGAGACATAATGCACTAAGTGTGCTCCTAGGTGATTCTTACATAGTATATGTTACAGATTGTCTTAATGATGTGAAATATCCTTGCATACTACTATGGTGATAGAATGCACGTGGTATGCATATGAGATGTGCTCTGTGTTCTCTATATGTTTATTTTGTTTTGTGCAGGACAAAAGAGATGATCTGGATATCATGAGATAAAGGTAGGAGATTTAGGTTATTGTCGCAGAAATGTAAAGAAGGTCATTTACAGTTCCTACATGATGGAGTGCTCAGATATGTGATGAATACATGGATGAGGACTAACCCTACACCCATCATGAAAAAGGGTTGGGTCTATAGAAAATTATGATGATAGATAGTACCTTTCGATGATCTATAAGAAGATGAACATGGCAGCAACTATGATGATGAATCCGTGATGACAACTTGACCAAATGTGTTGATGACTGTGGAAGAGAGAGAATACCTTCCTATTTAAGAGGGAATTTTGATGTATTTGTAGCTTCAAAAGATATTTTTATGTATATTATCATTGTATGTTGTTGTAGCCCCATCGTAGAAGTGCTTACCTCCTTTTAGGATGTCATTATTGTGTATATACATTGAGGTAAAACCTCCATTGTAAGTCGGGGAAATAGTCCCTAGTGTAACATCATGTAATGTATATTTGGACTCTCTCTAGGAGAAGTCAGTCATGTTAGAGTAAAAAGTCATCCCCAGTCATGAAATAGGTCAGTCAATTGATTAGTATAAATAGGGAGGAACCCTCCCGCATTTATACACGCCTCACACTCACGCAAGTTCACATTTGATAGAGAGAGAGAGAGAGACAAGGAGGATAGATAGATAGCTGCTAGATAATTCTTATTACTAGGTTTGATCATATTATGACACAGTCTTTGTGACTGTACTATTCTGAGGAAGTTTGTGGGGGTTTCTCCTTTATGGTTTCCCCAATGAAAATATTTTTGTATTGTGTATTTGTTCTTTCTTATGCATATTGGTGTACTTTTTATTCTTTCAGATAAATATCCTAACTAAGCTAATAAGATCTAAGAAAAAATAGCAAATTATCATACCATGATTAACATAAAACCGAAAACAAGCATGAACGTACCATCATAAACATTATGTCACATATTCATGTAACATATACTACAACTGGCATATTTAAACATCATCTAACACATATAACTAATAATACATGTAAACATAATTAACTTTCCATGTTCATCATTTCCACCACATAATTAAATAAATATCAACATAAACATTGACATCAATATAAACATGAAAAATGTAGTATATATAGATATGAACATATACAACATCGAATTCATGATACAATATGCAAATATAATAATATATCTCCAGTGCAATAACTACTACAAAATATCTCCTCCACCTCCGCCAATAGAGGAATCATTATTATCTCTCCTACTAGAGCTAGATGCATCATAACCTCCACCAATATATCCAGAGGCAATATCAACACCTATTGCAGCAGGGTTAGATGCACCAATACCCATACCAGAAATAAAAATAAATCTAGGAGAAGGATAGGTCCATATAGATGAAGTGTACGACCCTCTTTGAGAATCCCTAAAATAGAAATGGGTGTTATAGGTGTTAATCGATGTTCGATTCAATGAGTAGGACCAAAGGGTCGGTTGAGCAAGAGTAGAGGAGATGATGATGATGTAGGATCAGATCGAAGGTTAAGTAGAAGTATAGGACTAGATGATGACAAAGGCAGAGGAGGAGGTCATGGTGGAGGAGGAGATGGATGAGACATTGAAGGTGGAGGGGGAGGAGGTGGTATGAAGAGGATGTGAAAAGGAGGTACTCAACTAAAAGAGTGCACCTACAACATGTTGCCTCAATAACCTCATATGATATGGCAAGGAATAATCCTACATAGATTTTCAAGCTTAGGGTCATCACGAATGTCATGTGGCCGCACAGGATGTACACCTATATCAACCAAAAATTTCACCAACCTGTCTTCCATATCCCAAATATTTCTATCTGAGGACTACACAAACAGTGGCTAGGATGTCTACTGACCACCTAATTTGGGTCATCCCAATCCTTCTCCTCCATATCCTCAGCATCATGAGCAGGACGAGGTGGCCCAATCTCTACATGAGATATGCCAATAGCTGCAAAATATATAGTACATAATAATACTTAGACAATTTCATTAAAAAAATTAATATTTATGACATATTTCATTTGAGTTAAGTATAAAGAGACTAAAATGCAATTATTGTAATTTAAACACAACATTAATATTACTTCTCTCATTAGGTGGCTCATTGAGTGTGAAGAAGATCTATGAGAACCCTTTCCAGTGAATGATGACATATGGATATGTCACCATGTCAAGTGCATGGTTGTCCTCACTAGCCAACATCTTGAACACATATAAGGTGATGCTAGATGGTAACTCAGGTTGCCCCCTCTTGGGAATCCTCACCTCCCACATGTGCATACACACCTTAGACATCATCCTAGTAGGTAGGCACTCAAATGATGTACTAGTGGTCAGAAAACTCTCAAAAAATAAACAAAAAATATCTGAATCAAAAGGGAAGTTGGACCTCCCATCAATGATTGCACGACATTTGTCCAAAGCATAACAAAAGTGCTACAAAAAAATGGTATACCACCTAATGCATCTAGTCCTCTGCACTAAAGAGTCAACATAATACAGCAATAGGAAACTAATGTGCTACTTAGCAGAAGTGGAGTGCGCCAACCTTGTAAGGATAAGAGAGAGGAACCTAAGATCCTCTCAACCAAAAGAAGAGATTCGAAGCTTCCCACTGCTCACCTGAAAATCATATCGATGGATGACCGCATCACTGATATATCTCAAAGAGTAATCTAGTCGACTCTCTACTACAACACCAATTGGGACATCAAGGAACTAGGGTAAATAATCCCCTCTCCTAGTTAAAATAAATATCCTCCTTAGTGGGATGGAACCGTTGTCCTGTGACCAACATTAAATTCCTACATTTAATGATCCCAATGTCAGATGAACTGGAAGAATAAAGAAGATTTTCCCTTAAAGGATGTATCCTCCTGATAGAACTTCAGGAGGCCAACAATCCTCAAGAGCTGTCTAGTATGAGCAGTAATGGGACGAGGCTACAAATCCCTCTCCTTCTCCCTAGACTCCCATTGTTTGTCCATGTTGTGTTGGTCAAGTTGACCACTCTCCTATTGAGAATCATGTCGGCGATGATGTCTCTCTTTCACATATTTCATATAATTAAAATAATATTTAGAAACATCAATAATATTTTTTTCTAAAAAAATTAAATAGTTACTACTGGTGCACCATAATAATTGAAGCACACCATCTGTGGTGCTTTATTTTCACAAATGCACCACTTATGGTTCTCGATTACAATTCTACCGCATCGATACTATATTTTAATATATTTAAAATCAATGTGAATGGTGTGTCAAATATCTAATGCACTGGTGCAATTTATAAAATGGACCTAACAATGCACCAAAATCATATTAGTGCACCGGTGTTTCCCATTTTATGACTGCACTGTTAACCATTTTCGATAAATGTAATTTTGGTGCACCAATGTCTTGTCAAAGCATCAACAGTGATGTATTGAGGTGGAATGGGCTCACTTGCATTAACATTTTTTAAAATGGTTAATTAATATCTTATTGGTGCTCACTTCAAGTAAGCACAATGTTAACAGTGCGTTTACTTCAACCAGACAAACCAGTTATTCACAATTGTTATTAGAATTTAAAAAACTATTCATGATGTGCATATGAAATGTAAGAGCACTAGTAATGATGTGATTAAATTCCCTAGATGCATCATATAAATAAATTATTTGTTTATTATATAATGTTAATCGATGCGTTCGTTATATTAGAGCGCACCATAAAATTGGTGCTATAAAATATTGAACACATTGATTACCATTTTTACGTTAATTTTTAATTTTTACTTTCCATTGCATATCTTACTATTGTTCCTAGGCCATGTATGTGCACCACAACCGGTGCCATAACATGACCTAGGTGCACCACATTATTTAGTTCTTTTTTTTAAATACTTTATGATTTCCATTTACAAATTTTATATTTTCCATTATATATGTATGGGTGCATAGTGCATTCACGTCATTGGGCTTGCACTGTTCTTGGTGCAGCCTCTAAAACTTTACAGGGTGCACCAAAGTCCAGTGCAATTTGAACGACTCGAACGCACCACACATTATTTTTTATTTTTTTTTAAATACAGAAAATTAAGGCTTCAATAAAAAATTTGATCCGGTAAAAAATTAAATCATGAGGTAAGAAACAAGCTACTTGTTGAATGTCCCTTTGTGGAGGCATCCTGGAGATGTGTGCAAAATTTGAATCTTCATCATTGTTTGTCAAAACTCAAACTAACAGCAGCATCCAATACAAATGAAGATTGTGTCCACATGGCACACAAATGTCAGGGCATCCACATAGGTAAGGTTTCACACCGATGCTCTTGGGCTAAAGCGCACTCAGAAGTAATAAAATTTAATTTTACCTCATGGTTTGTTTTTTATTAAACCCCATTGTGGTGTGCTTTAGGTAAAGCACATCGGTACATGCGAAAAAACCGACGCACTGAATAATAGGGTTGTTCAAAAAATTAATGGGTTTTCTCATGAATTTTTTAATGTTTACAATGAGTGCAATTGGAAAATACAAACTGACCAGTGCATATATATTATATCCATGCACCGTCAGGGAGGGTTTGTAAATGCAATTTAAATGAATTTTGCAATGAAATTATTTATAGTAGAATGTGATGCGTTTATTTATTAAACATGCACTAGTACGTTTATGGTTATCGTGCGCACCGATATTAGATTTCCTATTAAAACTATAAATTGAAAGTACGGTTCATTTAGATGTATTAAATGCACCAGGTCATTATACTATAAACCCACCATTGCGTTTAATACATATAAATGCATCGATGAGTGATTTTTTAAATAATACAATTTTTTAAATTAAATTTTACTTGATTTATATTTTTCCTCTATTTTGGTGTAGTATATTTTAGGTCCACATTGATGCAATATAATATGTAATGCGTTAATGTTTTTTCTTTCTAAACGAACTGATTGAAAAATATCTGCTAAACCCTCCGCCCGCTCGTCTCCACTAGAAACTTCCACTATAAACGGATTTTTGGCCTCTTTTTTTACAGGCTTCCGCTATAACCTATGGTATATGGCATTTTCCTTGTAGTGCATTTAAATTTAAGATTTATATGAGATTTACGAATGTGACACATTTCATCCACCCTTATTATATGCTTTTGAAGATAGTATTTGTAAATTGGCATTGTTTAATTCACCATTTGATAGGGTAAATCTTCAATTTGTAGGCTTATTTACATTCATTTGTGATGATAAAAATGAGTTTTGTTAGAAGTTGAAAGAAGTAAACACATGAGGATATCTTAATTTCTTGTTAATAGCTAATTTTAAAACTATTTATACTCAATTCCATTGTCTTATATCATATAGGTAGTTGAAATGTATTAATGGGAATTTTTATCATGGTGTTGATTTTCATAACAATGTTTTTAGCAAATATTTATTAGGATATCATAAATAGAGTTGAATCAAAGCTACAAAAATTATAGGACCAAAAATTATTTTCTATCTTCTCCTTGCAAAGAGTGCATGAACATCTTGATGAAAACATCTCCATCTTCAATAGAGAAATTATTGGCGCAATCTTCGAATGCCATGAGGTGATCTTTAGCTAAAATACTCTCATCTCCATTGAATTTAGGGAGTATCTTGAGATATCCTCTAGGTAGGTTAGCAAGTTGGTATGTAGGAGGAAAAACCAATGGTTTAAAGCTAAACACCATATTAGATTTTTCGACAGGTGGATGTGTTTGACCAATACGAAAACGATGAGGAGCGGGCATATGGGGGATGCTGGAAAGGGGTCTAGACTCGACAAATGTATGAATAGGATATGACATATTAGTAGGTGTAGGATTCGTCAGTAGGGATTACTCGCTATGTGGGCCATTATTATGTGAATGGACTTTTCAGGATGATGGGTATGGATGTTCAATTGATGGTTTACATGAAAAGACTAGCTGGAAGTTAAATATTTTGACAATCAGTGGGGTTACCGCGGCATGGTTTGAATCTATGCATACAACTAGAGATTATTTCTTTCCTCTTATTTTATATTGGAATCGGATACACTAGGGGAGAGATGACCTTTCCCTTAGATTTAGACCTGGTTATTATGGCTTTTTATTCTGGTTTTTCAATTGATAAACACCTTTCCTAGTGGATTCTATCTGGCAGTGTATATTCCTGTCAGAGACTTCTTATTAGGATTCCTATTATGAATAATTAGTTTTGATATTGAGATCCGAGAATGCAATATACTTCAAGTAAAGCTATTACAACTTTGAAAATAAACAATAAAACGCTTCTTGACTATCAAGAAAAGAAGTAACTCTTTTTTACGACCCTTTCTTCTTTTACCTAGAAATGGTATTCATCGTGATTCTTAAAACATGATATATCATTTCCCCACAATGGTTATGTTGCATCTTGTTCTCCCTCGGGTTGTACCCCAACCAGATTTGGGATTTGTTTGATCTTTATGGCAGCTATAGATTTGAATATTGCAAAAGAGGCTTCGGTTAAGATATGAATTCCAATAAGGGATATATATATAACACCATCTATGCACCACTTTAGGTTAGTGAGAAAATCCTTTAACAAAGGGAGGGTACCCTTAGAAGTGGGAGTTATGAATCCTATCCAATCACCCTAGGTAACTTTCAAATTATATTATTTGAAAAACTTGATTGGATTTACAATTGAAATATGAGCTACATGGGGTCAAATATTAGCCATAAAAGTAAGAATGAGAATTCAAGTTTTAAAGAGAGGAAAACGTATTCCAAAACAAAGAAAACTTAAAGCAATAGTATACAGGGTTCCTTAAGCATAACCTAATTCTTGAAAAGAAGAACAACATCATGAAATACATTTCAATAAGAAAACCTTGCCAACTATCCATTAAAATGCATTAAAAAAACTATTAAAAATCACATATGCATAATAAAGTCGTGATCCATGTGACTGAAGAACTCGGATGAAGAATTATTAACTCCTTTGAAAGAAAATTACATATCATCTAAAAATGCTTTGGATTCAAAAACCTATTGGCATCATCGCCTCGATACCTCCTAGTCCCCAAATGCTTATCAAAATTTATTTCATTGGTATAATAGAGTACAATAAGGGACAGTTAATTCAGCAGTACTTACCTAGTTCTTATCATATATTTCCAAAAGACAACAAAAGTTATATGATATTGTACAATGAAAAATAAGGAAAGAAGAAAAGAATTTGGATAATGTTGTTGATCCTAGCAACTTCTCTCATCTCTCAAAATACTGGAAATGACTGAACCTCCTTCATGATTCTTTTGGTTGAGCTTAAATATACTTGCACAAGATGACTTTGCCCTCTAAGGGTTGTTACGAACATGTTATCATGATTCTAGAATCTACATCTACGTGTTAAGATGGCATAACAAATTTCATGGACAACTCACCCATAAGAATGGGCCATTTGTCATGTTATTCCTCTTTTTATTTTCTTGAGCATATATTTTCTAAGATTTTGAGTGCGACCCACTATGTCTTTTTTATGTGGAAGTTTTTGTTTTTCTCTTTTTCCCCGAGGATATTGTTTATTCTCTATTGCAAAGTTTTTTAACATTTGGATTCTCTATCACACTTGATCAAGCAAACTTGGTCCACTCTTCAAATCCTAAAATATTTTTCTAATTTTGATTGAGGTGTGTAATCGAGGTTTCCTAGGCCAATAGTCAAATTCCTCAATAATGTAGTAGTACAAATTGAGGGTTGTTTCTCATCATGAAGTTCACTTGTTGTGGGCGGGCTTGCCCTTTGAGAAACTACTATCATTTTTGGTGTTTGTTTTTGGGCTAGTTGGATGTATAAAGTCTCTGTGGGAAACTCAAATTTTTAATCCCATGGAATTGTAAGACCGTTTTTCACCATGGATGTCATTTTTTCAAAAAGGGGTTGATAAAAAATGATGTTGCTTCTAACTTTTCCTCCAACACTCTCATTGAGGTGACCTTATGAATACAACTATCCATATGCATGATGGACCATGTTCTATCATATATATGCATAGACAATAATTTCTCAGGGGTCAAGTTGTTTCTCACTATTTTGTCTATTCTTTCTACCTGATATTTATTTTGTATGTCTTCTATATTTTTTATTTAATACCAATATGCCTCTAAATAAAACTTATACAAACTCAAAGGAAATTGCATGTGATCCTGAATCTTGCATAAATCCTCAAAGATATGTTTCAACAAAAAATTATTGATCTTCATTAGCTTTTCAACCATCATGGGCTGGCTCAAGGAATATTCATTCTTTGATTTCCAGCCTTCTATTTTTAAATTAAGCTTGGCTACTTCTTTGTTTTGGATGAGAACTTCTTACTTTTCTTTGTCAATCTTTTCCCCTTGTACTTTGAAACTTTCATTATTCTTCTCAATGATGTCTTATATATTGATGATATCTAGAGCTTATTATCAGATGCCTAATATTTCCATTTACCTTTATTTTTCCTTGTTCACTCTACTCGAACCTATGTCTTAAGTTATTTATTTGCTCATTTAGGCCCTTGTTCTGAATGATAGCAGGGGACAATTCCGTTTTCCTCCTTTCTTTGATTAGTTTCATCTTATAAGAATCTAGTTGTAGAGTCATCTGATATAATTTTTTTTGGCTTCTCTTGCCTCTACTTCTGATTATTGAAACTCCTTTATTCTACCTTCATTCATATTCTTCATTACGATCAATGACGCATTTTCTATGCTTAGGAACAACAACTCATCTTGGATCTATTGGTATTCTACCATTACTTGGAAAGTAGTGGGAAGGCTTGAGTTTCTTTATAATTCTCTAGCTCCTTGATCCTTTGATCCTTTTTATCTAGTAGTGTTAAACAATTTGTATAATCTATGTACCTTTTCATAGCTTGATTGTAGAATTCTACAACATTCGATTCTCACCCTCCAAAATTTCCACCTTAGCACTTAAAAATTGGTTCTTTGTCTTAAGGCCTTTAACTTTGCTTTTGTATCTATCTATATTAGCTACATCCTTGCAATTTTTATATGCACTATATTGTTTTTCCCTTTATCCATTGACACCTCATGTTTAGGGGGGATATTTGTAGTATCTACTACAACTTGTGAAGTTCTCCATTCATTAGGATGGAAGTCTCTATATGCTATGTTGGCTAGGGGATCCATTGTGACTATCTTGCGCTTATTGTTTTTAGGGTCAAACCTAGATATCGACTTAGCTCTTAACCATGAGTCCAAAGACTCTATTATATGAAAGAACTCTAGAATTTTTTCTCTCCTTTGTTGGTCTTGTTCCAATAACAAAATAGGGTTTGTGATCTCATTGATCTATGAGACTGTAAATATTGATGATGCACTCATAGTATTTACTGACAGCATAATAGGCATGAATTTGTTATATTTAAAAATATAATAGCTATAATTGATAGGAGTTTCACCATTTTCAGGCCAAATCTCCTGTAAGTGATCAATATCCCTCTGGTTGGTGGTCACCTCTTTGTATTTCTCCCTCTCTTCCCCTAGATCTACTGCTGCTTCAATTTTTTTAATACTTTTTTCTTTGGTTCGTCCTGAAGTATTTCTTCATGTTTCGTTTTCTCAACCTTAGAGGATTCTTTCATTATTTGAGTCCCAACCTACTCACTTTCATGTCTCTCCTCTTGAAAAAATCTTCCATGACTAAGAGGAGAGTACCTTAAGGATTTGTGACTGCCTTAACTATGCTATATTCAATTTATTTAAGAGAAGATTGAATAGTATTTGTATTTGCATGACTTAGTGTTTTATTTGTTTCACCGATCCTAGTAACTAGGTCAAGTGATCTAGTTTTATTTTTCCATGGAAAAAATTTGCTTCTTTGGATTCAACAACATCTTTTCATTGATTTTCCCTAATTTAATTTGAGTTCTCTTGTTCTGAAATATCTTTAGTCTCTTTTTTTTTCGAACATTTCCTTTGATTGACTATGTTCCCACCGTGTTGGTATCTCAACTTCTTAGCTTCCCTCTTGACTAAACCCAAGTGTTATTTCATTGAGGGTCTTCCCATGATATACTTATGTTTATACCATCAATTCTTAATCTAACCAAATTGTATCAGATCCCAAGCCCAATTGTTTGAGTTTTTACCCAAGATGAATGAAATATTTACTGCCTTCTTCTTCTTTCTCAATCCCTTCTTTGGATCAAAGCTCGTAGATAATGTCATTGGCATAGATATCTGATATGGTTCTACCTCTTTGGGAGGTGATGGGACATAGATTCCCATTGATGGGATCTCTTTATCTTCCTTGCTTCTTCTTTTATTCACTAACACTGGTCTAACCTATGTTATTCCTCCTTGGAAATTTGACCATGTTTCAGAATATTTCTCGGAATCATCATCGACATGATATTCCTCATATAAGTCATTGAACCTCTTGTCTTCAGGAATGGACAAATAAGTAGAATTCTCTTTTTTTAGGTATACCCTAATCCTCTACCAATACCCTCTTCTTCTTTTATAGTTAACATCATTGCATGCCACATAATCATCACATCTTACTTGTCGTGATGCTAGGAATTTCATTTCTTCTTCACGGACTTGGGTTCCTTTTGTCATGTAGAAAGTATAGTGGGGAAGAAATTTAGAGGGATATTGAGTGGGATCAAGGAGTTATTGGGAAATCACCCTAATGGGATTTTATTTCTCGTGATTTATCCTCTTCGCCTCTTCATAGGTGTCCTTATTGGCCAATGCTTGTAATTTAAATTTGGGTTGATGATCTTGATGTTTTGGGATATTTCTTCCTTTCACCTCATTTGTTGGAAAAATGTAATTAATCGCAAATCCATACCCAACTCTTAGCCGACTCTGTCAGAGTCTGTACCAGTCAAGATCTTGTCGATCAGTCTGACAAGAGGGAAGAGTCCACGATTCGGCAATGTAAACCAGTCGAATTTATTTCTGAAGCTAAGTTGTTAGGTAGATAGTTATTACAGTATTTAATGGTGAGTTAGTTGACCCATGTAGAAGTAATATTCAGGTTTCCTATAAATAGAAGAAGCAAATTGTAAATGAGGTTAGAGATTACAGACACTAGAGACACAATAGAGAGACAGAGGAACTCAGGGTGAGAAAGAGAAGTTGAAGCTCAAGCTTCTGTGTATGTGATTTAGTCAAAGAGTTGAAGCTCTATAAAAGGACAAGTCTAGACTGACAAGTTTAGACTAACAAGTCTGGACCAACAAGTTTAGAACGACAAGTCTGGACCGACAAGTTTGTAATACTTTGTTATTTTTGCATAGTTAAATATATGAAATAGTTTATGGTTGAACGCATGATTATTTGGCCGCACATATTTCGATATTTACTTGGGTAAATGTCTTTTACAATTATTGTTAAGTGAAAGATCAAAGAACCCATAAATTTCTCACTGCGTGAAAGTTCCAGGGGTTTACGACACATTGGTCGACTCAAGTCTTCCTACATATTTGGGCATATGTTTTTATAAGTTCTTTGGATTTGTTAATGTGTCCATTTTTACTCTATCTTGATCACAGGTGAAAAGCATTTGTAATTTCTTAAGTCTCTTAGACTAAGAAACATACTTTGTAGATTTCGACCAAAGTGAACCGACTTGAGAGGTCGGTTGAGTCAGCCGACTTGAGAAGTCAAAGAAGTCAACCAACTTAGAACCGACAAGTAAGTTAAAGTAAATCAGTTGGGTGGAAAGGCTGACCAAAGTTGATAGACTTGTCTAGTCGGGAGATAGACAAGTTTCACCCGACAAGTGAAAAAGAAAAAGAGGTCGGCGTGAAAAGTGAAAATTAAATTTTAATATCGACTAAGCCCTAAACTCAATTTTAGTCGGCTTGGTTTTGGCTAACATCATTTGTATATTCTTCTAAGCTTCTATGAATTCCTTGAGATATTTCTTATTATTAATGGCATATCCTCCCATAGCCATGGTGAAAGTGTCCTTACCACTCTTCTTGGACTTAAGAAAATGAATTTCATCCATTTCTACCATCTGCTTAACATATTCCAAGACAAAGTTCTTGCAAGTGAGTATCTTGAGTAGCATATAGGGAGAGATTTCAGTTCCATATTTCCTGATCATAGTGTAATCCTCTCATAAGAACAGATCTCCCTTTCTAATAGCCTCACCTAGATGCAACTACAGTCTTATTTCTTGAGGAATGCATGCAAGATCTGTCCCAATGGTGAGAGTAAAGGAATTATACATTAATTGAGATAAGAAGCAAGTCTAGGTTACCCCTTCTTATTTTCCATGTTTGACCCAAGGATTCCAATCATATTTTCTATTTGTAGGATTATCTTTAACTTTCTATAAATACCTAGGTCTTTAAAGTTTTGAGAGTGGTGGAACAAGATCAAGTACACAAGATAAGAATAGTACATGAAAGTATCATTTCCATTGAATATTGTTAGATGGGTTTTGATTCTAGTTTTTAAGGCTTCCATATAATTGAATTCCGGAGCTAACTGATTATTATAAGAATAAACCATCACTGCCATTCCTTCATCAATATCTTTAACAGAATCTCTAACAAATATCAACGTCATATTTGAGGCACTTTCCTGATTTCGGTTTAACATGTTTGTGTGCTTCCATGGTTTAATAGGAACTAAGGGTGGCTTATGGGAGGGTACTAGTCAAAATCACAATTTAGACATCTTATCATCATTAAGACATCGATAAAAAGTTTCTTTCTTTCCCAGAGATGGTGTAACCTCAACAGGAGTATCCGCAATCATTTCAGGAATTAAAGCGACTAAGAATTTAAATAGTAGTGTATAGCCATTACAAGTATGAATAACAGATGTGGCTGGGTTGTAACATTCTGCACAAAGATGGATGAATTCAGGAAAATGGAAGGCATTGAGAACTAGGTTTTGGTCTAACCCTAACTTCCAAAATTTAGCTATCAATTCAAATCCATATACTTTTCTGAGGGCTTCTCATATGAGTGTTCGGGATATAGTATTGGCTAGATTAGGTGGGGACACTTCATCCCATTAGCCAACAAAAGGTGTTGCATCAGAGGAGGACATGTTCGAGCTGTTAGAATGGTGACAAAGTTCTCAAGAGAATGTTCCATAGGTGGTATAATTTTTCTTAGTCCTCTTGAAATATGGTACTAAGACCAAGAAAGGTTCAGACAAAGAAAAATATACCAAGGTGATCATAAGGGGAAAACTGCCCACACTTACTTGATAGAAAAGTGATCTGAAGTAGTTTTAAAATAGAGAAAAAGGTTGAAGGATTGAGGACTATACTTTTACTTGGATTCTCGGTGAAATAATGCATGAGTTTTCTTGCTCAATTTTGATTATCTACAACTCAGCTTCATGGATGGCTAGACTGGTAAATGATTTTTCTTAGATCTCTTAGTTGTATCATCGAAAAGAAAAATAAGAGGCAATTGAATCTTCTTGGGGAAACTTTCAAGATATAAAAAGAATTAAAGGAAATATTAAAATTTCTTTAATATATATTATAATAATACCCTCGAGGAATCGAGGATTTTTTCTAAGATGACAGTACGAGCATATTTTTTAATCATTGGAGCGTTGATTCAAAGGAAATCGTCCTACCTTAGTCTTGGAAAACATATCATTCAATGGATGAACCCCGAGTATGAGCATTACTCTTCTAGATCGGATCATTTTCATAGGAGGGAATTAGGTTATTTCGGGAAAAATGAGAAACTTTATTTGGTGGTCACAAGGGTCCGTTTGCGTGAACAACTAGGATTCCATCTGCAGAATTACATTGTTCAATCTAAGTTACAGCACATTGTCAACTTTTATGCCTCCAACGGTTGAGATTTTTCTTTATCAATTACATGGCTTGATCCGTGCCATTGGTGGAAGAGGGTATTTTCTTCTCAACTACTTACCTCACACCTCCAATGATCCAGAGAGAAATGCATGATTTCATCTGAGTCATTGAAGGGCAGGGGTCCCCCATTTCTCTCATGGTATCTCCGAAAGTTTCAGAAGGGTCAAACAAGGGTGCCCATTATCCTCTATCTTTTTTTAGCTTATATATTGACAAATTTGAAGAGTGGTTAAACTTAGAGGGTGGGGATGGCCTCTTCATGGGAGAGTATGTGATGAGGCTTCTTTTGCATGCAGATGACCTTATTTTGATTGCTAAGTCTACTCTTGTCTTGCAAGAGCACTTGATTTCCCTTGAGCACTTTTGCAGAATAGTTGGGATGCAAGTAAATACTAGCAAGACGAAAGTGGTAGTTTTCTCTAGCAAAAGAAAACACAAACAACATAAATTCTACTTTGAAGACAATACCCTTGAAGTAGTGGAAGATTACAAGTACCTCGGAATCGACTTCAACAAAAGTTTGAAATGGGAAGGATGCAAGAAAAAAAGAACTCTGGGAGGTTGGAAAGTGTTTTATGCATTCCTGAATAGGTGCAGAGAAGCAAATTTATGGGACTAGAAAACTGTGCAAAACCTTTTTGGGCTTTTAGTGATCCCAATTGTTCTCTACGGTTGTGAATTTTGGGCCAGTAGTACCTCTGACTTACAGTGGAAGCAAATAAAAAAGATTCAAAAACACATGATCAGAAGCAAGTTCAAAATTAAGAGTTCAGTGTCATACGAGATCATGCTAAGTGAAATCGGGGTGGCTTCTATTGAAGCAATTGCTATGGTGAGACTCATAAGATATCTAAAAAGAGTTGGGCAAATGGAAGAAGGTAGATGGCCTAAGGTTGTCTTCAATGACATATTGTACAAAAGAGAGAAGACTTGGATGCAGAAAAATATTAAATGGCTTAGCAAGTGGGATATGTGCTTGAGCACATGCCCTATGAATAGTAAAGAAATAAAGTCTTTTGTTATCAATAAGTTCCACAAGCAAACTTGGGATAAAGATCTAGGGAGAAAGAGAAAGTATTATATTGAAGAGTTTAACCCTACCTACAATCAGCGTCAAAAGTAATAGGTAGGGGCTAATATACCTTGGAAAACCAAAATTCTCATTCCTCAATTAAGAACTAACTCCCATAAACTCCATTGTGAAACCGAGCGCTGGAAAAGGCCAAAAGAAGCTTGGGCAGAAAGAGTGTATTTTTTGCACCGCTGGTAAGGTGGAGACAGAAAAACATTTCATTTTAGAGTGTGAAGCCTTTAAGGACAATAGGGACAGATACCCAAATGTATTGATGGATAAATCATGGGATGAGTTATTTAACGAGGACACTGTGGAAAGGTTAACATCGAAAAATTAATGATAAATTTTCTTTGGACTAGGTTTGGTGAAAAGAGGAACTTTCACCTTGAAAAGTGGGAACTTATTTTCCTCCCTAAATCCTTGGAAGAGTGGGGGATAAAACGTACATGGTTTAGTCAATCACTTAGACTAAAAATATTATGGCACAGGATTTTTTAGGAGGGTATGTGGGGTTCTATCCTTCATGATAAATATTTAGGAAGACTTTGAGTTCAACAATGGGTGAGGAAAGAATGGAAATCAACATCATAGGCCTCAAAAATCTAGCTTGGCTTCATAAAAAAAATTCAATGGCTTGGAAGGTGTCTCACGTGATAAGATTGTTTTGGGTAGAGATCCTTATGTGGGTGGGGAGTTGACATATTAACTGTAGCCAGTGCTACTAGACCATCTAGGAACTAAAGGAATCTACTGGATGTCACAAATATAATTGTATGATCCTCAATATTTGGTCGGATGGATCTCAATTGATCAGTTGCTATTACAAGAGGCTTTAGCCTTGGAATGGATCGATTAAATTAATGGGCATAGACATGCTGGTATTTCCTTGCGGTATTATGAGGATGTTCTATCTTCAACCATGGACCCTAAAAATGGTAAGATCAATGCAAGATATTCATATGATGTTATTCTTTCCTGCTACATAAATCCTGATCCTCACTAGTGGCACAAGATGTGGTCTTAGCATCTTCATTTAAAGGTAAAATGCGTTACCTCACTATGTATGACAAATCGGTCTCTCACCTAGGACAACCTATGCAAAAGAGGCTTCCAAGGTCCATAGATTTTTTTATTGTGCAAGGGGGAAGAGGAAAGCACACAACACCTCCTTGGGAGGTGCACCTTTTTTTAGAAAGTAGGGTGGGAGCTAATGGCACATCAAAAATAGTTTTCTTTTATGGAATAAGTCTTCATTAGAAGATAATATTCTTCATTGAAAAAACTATTTTCCTTCTCTAAAGGTACTTCCTTTTTTCAATGTGTGGTACATTTGGAAAGCGAGGAACTCTATTATTTTTGAAAATATTACACAGGTTCCCCTATAGGTTGCTGCCAGGACTATTAGCAATTTTTTGGAGTTTATGGGTTCAATAAAATCTCGACCTCAACGTCTTATGAATGAGTCAAGCATTGGAAAATCTATGTGTTGGGGCTACTTCGATAGGGGCCTCCAAATATGGCATATGCGATGGAGGTATGGTCATTTATTACTCAAATTGTCATTTCATTCTATTAAAGCTTGGATGTGTAACTTCTAACACTATGGGGGTTATTGAAGTTCACCAATAGATATGATATTCAACACATTCAAATTTTTGGAGATTCTTGGGTCACTATAGAGTGGATTAATGGTAGATGTGACATTCAGGTCACTCAGTTAGAACATTGGTGCAAAAACATCAAATCTCTTAACCCTCTCAGAGGGTACTCATTTCAACATATTTATACGGAAATCAACTCACTTGTTGATAGTTTATCAAAATATGCATTACAACTCTCAGAGGGTTTCCCAAGTGGAATAATGTTTTGACTTTATCAATATCAACAAACATACTTTTAAGCTATATTAGCTCTCTCTCTTTTTGTCTTTTGTTGTAGTTTTCTCTATAGCCTACATAGTTTTTCCTCTTTTTGGCATAAACAGAAATGACACAAATGTAATTCAGCCTCATTAGATTAATCTTTGAGAACTGCTCATCAGTATGGGACTAGTATAGACTCTTTCTGGACATTGTTGGCCTATTAAATCCATGATATTGTAATTTTTGTTCATCTTAGAAGATTAAGTTAAAGGTTTTTTTTTGTGTTTAAACAAAAAAGGTTTTGTATCTAATAGTGTTCACTATACTTAAGGTTGATTTTTTAATCTTAAGCAACTATTGGATACAAGAGTCCAACCTCAATTATATGATATGTCATGTACATGTTTTTCCATCAATTTTGACATACTTAACCTTAAGGTTCGGTTTTTTTGATCCGATAATGTTGACAATAGCACATGGTATGATCTAATGCCATTGATAGCAATACATGCT
Organism: Pseudotsuga menziesii; assembly: GCA_001517045.1. NCBI lineage: Eukaryota > Viridiplantae > Streptophyta > Pinopsida > Pinales > Pinaceae > Pseudotsuga > Pseudotsuga menziesii. The sequence goes on from LPNX010854961.1 coordinate 282,575, forward strand.
ACATTGAGATCCCTATTTATTAAGTAAAATTTGAATGATGGTTAATCCCTATTTATTAAGTAAATTTTTAATGATTTTTTTTGTCACTCCATGTGCCCTAGGGAGAGAGACTATTGTTTTCGGTTGTTTCAATTATTTCCATGAAATGTAATTTAATTCATGACAATGCCCAAAATGTAACTATAGTTTTGTGTTATTTATTTATTTTAATTTCTAAATGACTTTAAAATTGAAATCTTATTGGTACCATACCATGAAAATCAAAATAAAAATAAAAAAATTCCAAACATTAACACAAAAACTTCTAATTTCAATAAAATTTTGTCAATGGCAAGTACCTATTTTAAATATAAACATCGATTCCCTTTTTATCCTTGTTTAAATATCATTACACTAAACCCAATTTATACATTAACATTAAAGAAAACAAAATATTGAGTGTTTTCAAGATATGGGCTTTGTTCCATTGAAAATATATGTTGTGTTCTTTTTATTAATCATTTAACTTTTGATATGATCATAAATCAAACCGAGGTTGTGGAAAACAATTTTAAGTTTAAATGGAAACTTGTATTTCGATAATGTGGATTTTTATTCCTAGCGTTTATTATTATATTATATGTATTATTAGTTTATTGGTTATAGCTTGGGTGGTTAGAAGGAATTAGTGTTACCCTCTCCACTGTTTTTTGCTTTCGTTGAGCCCCTTTATAATGAATAATTGGATTATGTAATCTGACCATACTGATGTAACTCCCAAAACCTTTGGACGGATATTATCCAATGGTGATTCAAAAGAATACTATAATTGATATTATCAATTGGTTATCATGAATAACTGAATTATCATTTATAGAAAGGAAATGCCAAATCATCTTGTTTTGACATTTGTTTTTATTTAACTTGAAAATTTGTAATGGATATAGTATTTACACATTTTGCTTTTAAATGTTTCCATTGAAGTATTGTGTTTTTTGTTCATTGACATACACTTCATTTTCTTATTTCGTATTTCTATTTATATTTTCTATTTTCTTATTTCGTATTTCGTATTTCTATTTCTATTTCTATTTATATTTATATTATCTCAGGAACAACAGAAAAAACAAAATGTGGTATTTCGTATTTCTATTTATATTATCAAGCTTAAGGCTTTTATTGTCTTTCCCTGAATCATTTTGCTTGATTTGAATGCGCCACACCCAAAACTTTAAAGACAATTATAGCAGTGCTACAGTCAATTGCATGTTGGCAATGCAAAATGTGTAAGCTCTTATGTGGATTATTTGGTGTTCATGGATCTTATATTTCCATAGATACAGAACATAGTTATAACTTATAAGCCTCTCGAATTTTGGTTTTGAATAAATAATAAGTTTGCAAAGTTTGTTAGTTCATTGTCGGTTGTTTGTGATTATGTTAGACGCTGGTTGACATGTTTTTCACCGCTAAACAAACAAGTTTTGAATGACATTTATAATTTAAATATACATATATAGAGAGAGTCACAACTAATGTTTTAGAAAAGAGATGCTGTGTAGATTGTAATATGTTTCTTTACTCTCAACTAGGTGTAGATGCTGTGTAGATTGTAATATGTTTCTTTACTCTCAATGTTGCTTGATCTGGGAAAACTCTGTTTAGCAACAGTTTTTTATTATATTATGTATTATGTCACTTTCAAGTGTTTTGTACTATGTTTTCTATGCAATGGTTTAGAATGTGGATTTATGTATTAGATTTTTGTTGCGTTTACTATCTAATCAGCATAGCAAATTTTTTCCCTATTGTGTTCTTGGATTGAATTCATATAATATATAAGTGAATATTGCAACGTTTATCTCATAAAATTCATATAAGTGAATATTGGAACTTTTATTAAGGTCTTATTTTGTACAGGTAACATTATGACTTCAGTAACATTCCATTAATTTGAAACATAAATATACCACGATACACTTTTCCCATTGCATATGCTTTGTTTTTCCAAATAAAAAATTGTTAATGCTTTAAAATTTGAGAACTGGACAGCACCACGTAAAAGGCCATGCCACTTATTTATCCAAATTTCCTGTGGACCATCTTCATAATAAATATATTAATATTCATTACATCCAATATAATAAATTTAGTCTCAACTATGTGATAGGTTAAACACGTTTAGCCCCCATTAAATTTAACCAAATATGATAGAAAAATAGGCCGAATATGTGTTTGGTTCCCAGGTTAAGGTCGTGGGTTCGAATAGCTAAGTAGATTATGAAGCTATTCTGATTCATCATTTGTCTTAGTGTTTTATGTGGAGATAATGGGAATGAACACAGGTCTTTCCTTTCTTTTGCTGGAAAGCTGCTCAGCCTTTGGCATTTTGCTTATTTTTTCTGAAATATTTGACAATTTTTTTTTATAAGAATTCAGATTTTATATTTTTTTACTTTTCAAAATTTATAAATATTCCATGATGATATTCTCACAACCTTTGTGTTCTATGAAACCCTACAAAGAGTGATGCAAATATCTTAAATGATTTTAACACTAACATCACACACTTATTTATCCAGGGGATTGATTTACTAAGTGATATTCCTATTCATTTAAAGAAATCTAAAACTTTAATTAGAGATATATAATATGCATATCACAAAGCTAATAGAATTTAGCTTTTGGTGAAGGATTATTATTTTTTAAACAGGTTGTTTAGGTTAAGCTTGATTTTTTTATGTTTGTTTTTGTCGTTTTTTTATATTTGTTTTTGTCATTTTTTTAATGTGTAACTTTTTAATATATGTATTTTTTTAATTTAAATGATATAGACTTTTTCAATTATGATCAATTATAGATATCCAAAATTAAAAATTGATTTTTTATGCTTTCAATATTTTTTCCAAATTTTGATTTTATTATTTTTTCAAAGAGAAAGACTTTCTGGAAGCCCTTGTAGAAGACTTGGCTTTTACACGATTGAATGGATGTTTTATTTATGTATGGACGATTTGGCTCTAAACAAACGATATTAACACTCAATTAGTCGAACATGATAATGCAGACTGCATGTATTCGTTCCAAACAAACAAACAGTCCAAACAAACTTTGAACATAATCTTCTACTGCATCTGCATTTATTCTTTCCTCTACTTGCGATGTAAAAGCAATGCAGGTACGCAATGAAAGGAAAATCACGACATCTTTGTGCAGATCAATAGAAAGTAAAATCATAAAAAAATTTGCGCAGATGCTGCATTTAATATGTTCTTTTACTTGGTCTATTTTCCCTCCATGGGATTGTTGGCCATGGATTCTCGATGTGGGGACTGCACTTAAAAACCTGTCTTTTTGGGCTTGGTAGTTGTTCCAACAAATTATAAGCTATAAGCTATACTAGAAGAATACTGTTATGGTATAAATAAGAACATAAACCATATCCAATGTATACTTATTCATCAAAGTCATAAGCTGATGCTCCAAAAAGGGTATGACTAGCAACAACCATATTACTAAGATTAATATGTTTGAAATACATGGAGAAGTATATATTTGACACATTGATAATGTTTTTTTCCTAAAGAATGTGTTAATTACTTGTACCTAATAGTTAACCTAATATAACAACTACTTAATTTATGGTTGTTGAGATCATAGTTGAAGTTAAGCTCATAGTTGTATTATCATTGGATTTAAGCTAATAGTTTTATCTAATAGTTAATTTAAAAGTTAAAATTTAATATGAAGCTATTGTAATTAATATAACAACTTTGAGTGTCTCTGTTAACTCGACTCCCAACTGCCACATGGAGTTCAACTATGAGCTTCACATTACCTAAATGATGGTTATGGGTGCATGGTTTCACTGCAATGAAGGTCTACTTTTCATGCTAAGAGATTAAGTTCATCCAAATTTAATTTAATAGTTGTATCACTATTGGATTAATGTAATTTTAGAGTTGAAGTTAAGCTAATAGTTGTATCTAATAACTAATCTAATATTTATCCAATATAACCCTCATTAGAATTAAAGTTAAGCTAATAATTGTCCAATCATTAGAGTTAAGCTAATAGTTGTATCTAATAGTTAATTTAAAAGTTAATATATCTGCAATTGCAATGTAAAAGTCATGATTTGAGTTGAAGTTAAGTTAATACTTGTATCATCAATGAATTGAAGTTAAGATAATACTTGTATCATCAATGAATTTAAGCTAATAGTTGTATCTAATCATCATCAAAGAGTTGAACCTCAGGTTTAATTTTTCCAACTATCATGAATTGTACTTATCAAATTGTACTTATGAATTGTAGTTAAGTAAGTTATTTTTTATTTCTTGAAATTGTTAATTATGAATTTTGAACGATGGTAGCACCCCACAAAGTCAATTAATGTGCCAGGTAAAAGTAAAAGAGTTCCCGAAATGTAATCAACTAAAACAATATAAACACATAAATCAGCCCATTTCTTAAAGAAAAAGACATAGAAACAAGTATAGCAAGCAATCTTCAAAATATGGCTAAACTCACTGATGATAGGGTTTCAATTTTCCTTTCCCTTTCTGTTTTTACGAATTTCTCTTGTACTTCCTGATGTCTTTATGTAATAAACTAACATTTTCCTTTGTGGCGCACATAGGTTGTTATCTATAATGGAAATACATATATAGATTGTTCTCTAGGAGGATCTACATGTGATTTAAGTCGGATCCATGTTGTTTATGGGCGTTGTAGCAAGCGGAAAGATGTTCATGCTTTGATTTCTTTATCATTGTTCATTTCATGCTTGAATTTTGGAAAAGTAGATATAATATTATATCCTTGGACTCCTGCAATGGACTGAAATGATTGTTCGAGTTGGAATCGTGTGCTTGGGTAGATAGGAAGGCTCACGGAATGAGTTGAGGCCAAACGCCTACGCACAACATTAGAGAGTACTAAAGATAGTTTCGAGGAATTTGTTTCTTAAATAGAATTCAATATATGAAAACTATTGACATGAAATTCTGTACTTGGGAGGAGATATCAGTCCAAGAAGACTTGGAAGTCAAAGTTATAAGAACTAAATCACTAGGCCTACCTTTTTTCGAGTTGAAGTTAAGATAATAGAGTCAAAGTTAAGTGATTAGAGTTGGAGTTGAAGTTAAGATAATAGAGTCAAAGTTAAGTGATTAGAGTTGAAGTTAAGACAATGGTTGTAAAATCATTGGAGTTAAGGTAATAGTTCTTTCTAATAGTTAAAGTTATCCAATATAACTGTGATTATAGTTGAAGTTAAGCTAATAGTTCTATAATCATTGGAGTTAAGCTAATAGTTGTATCTAATAATCGATGGAGTTAAGCTCTTAGTTGTATCTAATAATCAAATAGTTGAAAATTAATTTTAATTTTTACAACTATCACTAACTGTATTTATCATATGTTAATTAAGTTTTTTTTTTAAATTATTAATTATTAATTTTGGACGATGCCCATAGAATCAATATCGAGAGTACACTTGTCTCATTCTCTTTTAATTGTGGATGACGCCCATAGAATCTATCTAGACAGTACATTTGTCTCATTCTCATCTGTAAATGAAAAAACATAGATGATAATCCACTTCAAAATTTTAATATATATAGACCTATCCACGTAAATATAAGATCTATCCAATATATAGTAATCATTCAACAAATCCATATCCTGCTACCAAAGCAGAAAAATGTAGACTCAACAACATATTTTTCCCAACAAAGATGCATATTTTGTCCAAAAAAATCTTTAAGCGATTATAATTTCAATAGACAATGCGGCTGGATACAACGCCTGCACTATGTACTACATAAAATTTTCAAAAACATTTCGGTGTAAATAAATCTTCTTACAAATGATAACATATTATCTTACTTTTCATGAACAACATGGACACCACCATGCATTGGCACTTGTTTAAAATGATGGCAACGGTTTTTGTTGATGATACAACGCCATGCAGTGGCACTTGTTTAAAATAATGAAAATGGTTTCTATTAATGATACAATTATTATACATGTGGTGTATCTTTATGATGATGTGTGTGATGTAATTGCAACATTATTCTAGTCTAGGTTCTTGTCAATATACTTTTTAAAAATTAGTTAATAAAATGGAATGCTTAGAATAGTATTCCAAGCATTGGTTGGTTGAATGCATGAGTTCAAAGTTATGTTATATGAGAATGTTATCATAGTTTTAGTTATAATTTGTTTTCTTTTTTCTTAAAAAGAAAAAGAAAATTTAGATGTGAACTATAGGTGTTAGTCCACATTTAAATTGAATAACGTAAGAACTAACACTAATAGTCTACATCTAAATTTGCATTTGAAGAACCTAAGGACTAACACATGGTAGGATATTGATTAACAAGTGAAGTCTCCATGGGGTGAAACAACATAAGATTGGTAACTTAATGTATTTGATGACCTACCGCGTGTGTTTTCCCTCTTTTATGATGAGTTCTTAGGGGACTTGGGAGTTGCTTGTCTATCTGTCACCTAACTAGCAGAAGAAACTTGGTTGATGATGTGTCTCCAATGCAACATATAAAATCACAGTAGAAGATTGGTTGTTGATTTGTGTTAAATGATTTATCCTTGGCATTCACTAGATGAATCTTAATGTGCATAATTTGGGCATATATTAAATTCTAAATGTGATTCCATGCATTGTGCATTGAATGGGTTTGATCTTGATCAATTGTTGTGATAGAAAGTTGAAAAGGCCTAGGTTCAAGCATTCACCATGTGTTTTCGTTAATAGTCTCATTCCTTCTGCTACTCTAGCTCACATGCTTTGGAGTACCCATAGAGATTCGGTGAGGAAATGAGAAAGTTGTCTTGGGGATTGGATTCTCTATGGCTTGTTTTGTTGGGGTTGATGCCCATCCTTTGCCATTGTTCTGTGGTTTTTATGCTCTAATGATCTAACCCTTCCAAAATTTAAATCGCTAGTATTACCATGCAAACACATTAAAACAATTAGGAAATTTTTTCGAGGACTAGAGTTAGATGTCATTGAGAGTTTCCGGTACAACCTAACTACATGTAGACACTATAAATTGGAGTTTGAGTTTCGTTTTAACATCGTATGTACTCTAGACAAATGGTTTAGAGGAAACATCTATTTTTTGTAATTTGATTAATTTGTATTGATGTCAAACCCTATATTACCTAGTTAAACTACCTTGTTTCCCCCCTACACTATCATTCTCTTACTGATTAAGGAATAAAAATAGAGTCAAGCTCATTTGTTTAGTTTGTTATATGTGTATTTGACCTCTGAGCAAATTTAAGAACAAATGAATTTCAATTAATTTTGGATTTGTTTTCTCCCATAAATATTGATCCATGAGCTAAGCCATATGTTTAATGATAGGAATGAGGTCGTTTAAATCTTTGCATGGTTATATAAATATGTTTTCTTGATTTTGAGTCTATTCCTACAAAATTACTCTCTAGTTCACTATGTCGAATCTCATGCTTAAACACTATACATCCAATGGGGATATGCTCATCCCTTAGCATGACACTTTTGGTATCTAGAAATAATGTCCACTTGGATGTTCATGTTTTTCCCTTAGTTACCTGAGTTCTCTTCTATGGATATACATTATGAAGTCGTTAAATGTGTTGTGTATATTCCTTTAATTGGCTAGTCTCGGTAAACTCATCGATTATGACTCAGGTTATCCTCTTTCAAATATCCATGATTGTGTTGATGTCAAATCCTCTTACTATACCCCCTTATCTATATACTTAGTTTGAAACCCTAGGTATGGTCTTGTCATTTATGGGTGAGTTTCACTCCTATTGAGTGATGGAAATGTAAAAAAATATTTGGGATTATTGTGTGTAAGTAAAATTTATCTTTGAGTACTTTGTAATTATGGAGTAGACTCTGATGTCTATCGACCTATGTCATTGGCCAGTCTAGTTGATACATGGCATACATGGCATGCCATCTAGTTTCTTAACAATAAGGTTCTTGTTGTGTGGTTTGATGTTTAATGAGGTCATGATAGAAATTCATGATGAAAATTTGTAAGGATATGTGCAAGTCCTTGATTTCAAATAATACAATCTACAGTTTGGACATTTTTATCAATTTAATTTTTGTACTAAGTTATTTATGTGTGTTTATGTGAATTTCTATGTAATTATAAACGAGTCATTTATATTACATTGTGTAGGTACATATCATATATTTATTATATAGATGAAGGTATAAACCAAATAATCTTTTTTTGTGTGTATGTAAAGATCAATTTATTAGTTGTTACAAATTTATGTAGCATGTATAGTACTATGGATAACTTCAATTGAAATACTTAATTAAAGAAAAAATCCTATAAGATAATAGATTTTCCTTTGGAAGCTCGGATTCATATTTGTCTTTGCAAGTTTCCTACAACTAGAAAAATAAACTTCCTAAACAAGTTTTCCACCCTACCAGCCAGGAACAGCCTCACCGACTCCCTAACTTAAACAAATTATTTTTCTTAGACCCATGTGCCAAAAAACTGAGTGCTACCGGTCCAACTGGTGCAAAGAATTTCCCATATTAATGAAAAAACATACCTCCTCTATTGTTTTTCCAAAATCCTTCCCTCCCCCCCTCAAATCATGTTCATCCCTTTCATTTATCCTTTTTTTTCATGTACTCCCTCTCGATCCTTTACTACCTCATCCCCTTTATCAATGTCACAACCACCTTACTTCACTGCTATGTCAAGGTTGATTTACTTTTCAATCTGTTGTAGAGGAAAGTGCTCCTATGGTTGGGGGTTAAGAGGCCACCAAGATACTAGGGTTGAAAGACCGATATACTATTTTTTGCAAGTAAATGTAAGAAATATTCATACATAAGTTAGGTCCATACCTGTGAACTAAAGGATGGCCCAATCTTTCTCTATCCCTTCCTCTTGCTCCTCAATCCAAGAGACCTGCAAAACAATTTGAACCTTCCTCAAACCAAAATGACTATACAAAAGGATATTATGTTCAGTAAAATATGAAACCCTAATATAATCAGAATCATCATACAATCATAACAAATATTCAACATACATTGAAGAATGATTTGGAAAGAATAAGCACATCACATCTTTATTAATCAAGTGGAAGAATTATGGAGTTCACCTTATCCTCTTGATAGGCACTTCACAAAACCTTGATGTGGATATCCTTCTTCTGTTCTCCAAGGAACTCATCCTCCAAGCTCTGCAACATAGGAAGATGGCATATAGAGATAATTTAAGGGGGATGAGAGTCCCAATTCCACCAGTATACTAAATACAAAGCTCAAGTCCCCTTCATGGACCTCTCTCCCTCTCTTATATACTTTTGTAAAGAGCTAGGGTCAAATAGGGATCAGTTATAATTGCAAGATCAGTTCCAAAACCACCCAAACCTCCCCTAATTTGAGAATTTTCATATTTTTGAAAACTACAGGAGAAATTCATGGGTTCAATGAAGCATAGTTGCGAATTCCAAGGAAAACATGTCACGTGTTTTCTTAAGCAAAGTTGCAAATGGGTCAAACAAATCTCATTTTGAAGGTACTTTCATGCATTTTTTAGGGTTTGGTGTCTTCTGGAAATTTTTTCCTTACTCCGATTCCTTTCCAATGGTAAAAAGTAGAGGTCAAAAAGAGTTACATAACTATAGATATCTCTGCTCCAATCAAGGTTTTTTTTAGTGACTTTCATGAAGTGTTGTCATGGAAGTGTCGACATGTGATGAAAACATGGAAAAGTTGTCATATGAAGAGAATGTGTAATTTTAGGCTATAACATATTCCCCCTAATGTATGACATTAGAGGGGAAGATGATAGCCAGAATAAATTATGAAAAGGAAACAATTGAGTATGGAGTCGAAGAGATAGAGAATCCAAGGTCATAGGATCGAACGAAGGCACCTGAAAGAGATATAATGTAATAAAAAACTAATCTTTGGGACATACATATCCATATATAAATGACCGCCATAAATATACTAGTGGATCCAACATATGTATAATTTTTGTAACTATCATGGTCGCACAATATGCAAAAAGGCACCATATCAAATCTAAAGGAGTCATAGCCACAAATGAACAAGGTTGATCCATGCTAAATAATCAATCATAGCCACAAAAATAGAAGGTGGATCTATGTATAAAGAAATTTCATATGAAGTGTGAAAATTTATTGCGTAACTCAGGCAATAGAAAAATAAGGTGATGCTACTGTCAGCCCAAAGTATTCAATCCAAACCGCCCAATGATACAAATCCTACCCATGCAAAGAAAGGAGATAAAGTCATACATGGAGGAAACCGTTTGATTACCAGTCATTGATGAGGACCGTTAACACACATGAGGGAAACCACCATTAATTAAAATGGTCCCCAAGGTACCTAGTACATTCTATCAAGTGTGAATAAATGATCTTGAAGTTGAACAATTGAAGAATCCATCAAGTAGGAGACATTAAGTTATTCCTAGTACCCAATAGCGAGGGAAATTGCCACTAATTACTGGAATCCCCAAGGTACTCTCATAAAATCTAAATCTCATTATGAGAGCAATATGTATTGAACTTGATAGGAAGAGATCCGTTGGAAGGAAGAAATTAAGGCATCCTCCATCATCCAACATGAGGTAAGTCAAAGATTGATTGGATTTGGAACTGGAACACAATTTTGCACCAAGGATCACCAAAAACATGATGTAATGAACTGACACCAAGGAATGGCAGACACAAAAGATCAAGGAAACTACAAAATGATCAATAGAGGTTTTATCCTTAAACACTGAGCATGCCACAAAAGAAACTTAGGAATATTTGACACAAAGGGACCAAACGATACAAATCTTCAATGTAGGAGACATTGACAAATTCCCCATATAATTGGAAAAGGATCCAACTAGAGGAGTAAAAAATCTGAATAGTGATAAGGTAAAAAAGTAAAACCAAACTGTTGATAGAATCAAAACTGGTGCCTTTTTTAAGGAGTCAAGACATGTTGCCATGATGTAAAAGACATTTGAATGAACTTCCCTTTCCCTTTCTCTTATAAATATTTAATGAGTCCAATAAAGAAAACTCGGAACCTTCTTCATTGTTGGAAAGCTCGAAGAAGAGACAGAAGAATGCTTGATAAAGCAGTGATTGGTGGATTTTATGAGCCCAAATTAGTGAATGCTCGATGGTGCTTTCACAATTTGAGATTTTGAAAATGCCAAAGAAGACTCTAGGGGGGGAAATTTTTCATAAGTTTAGTCTCCTAAGTCCAAAAAATTATAAAACAATCCAGAGGAGAACTCTTTTAGTTAAGGAAAAATAAGGTATATTTTTTTTGTAGTTAGTTGGCAAGGTCTGAAAAAGGGGTAAACTATCACCAGACCAACATTCCTTCAAAAGAAAGCAGAAATGTTTTAGTTTTAACAAGTGTGAAGGAAATAAAGATCACTCAGAAATTTCCATTTATTTACAAGAATGGTACAGACAACAGTAAACTCGATTCATTTTCACTAGGCTTTAACAAGCATGACAATGACATAAAGAACACTTAGAATATTTTTCATGTTTAGGTTCAGAGCACGAAAAAGATAAAACTAAGCTCAAAATGATTCCTTTTCCATAAGTTTAGTCCTCCAGGCCCGAAAAAGAGATAAATATGTACTTGAAGATACTCTTCTAGATTTCGAAGAAAATAGAGTTTTCCTTTTTCCTAACACATCAATATTTGAGCCCAAAATATGATGAAAGAATCTGAGGACATCCGACATAAAGTACATTTTTGTCAGTTGGCAATGATTAAAAGTATTGTACCTTCCAATTTCTTTAAGCCTCGTCGATTTTCCACCTTCCTCATCGTAGGTTTTTAGATGACACTTTGTGATCCTGGGGTGTCAGATATGCGACACTAGGTCTTCAGATATGCAACACTAGGTCATCGAATATGCAACACAAGGTCATCGGATATGAGACACAAGGTCGTCAGATATGCAACACTAGGTCGTCAGATTTGCGACTAAAGGTGAAAGGGAGCACGTCGAATAGTCAACGACTTCAGAATATTTTTCCAATTAATATATCATCATATTTCAAATTCTACAAACCTATACTTCCAACGGTATGTAGGTTAATTTCGTCGGATATCCGACAACAGCCGAACTATAAATATAAATAGTTTTAAACATTCTGACATGTTTTATATAGAAGCGATGGGCTGTTTTCGGAAATTATTTATTCCTTAACGGACAGTTTGAGCAGTTGTTTTATTCTTCGACAGCCAGTTGTGGGAATGTTTTTTCTTCGACATACAGTTTCTGAGATTTTTTTTTCCGACAAACCTCCATTTGAGAAAAATGTGATACGTGGAACTTGAGTTTTTAATATTGTCGATAGTATTCATTCACAAAGTTTGTGAAAAAATGTTAATTGGTAATATTCCTGATCCAAACGAACACAATCGACAATTGCTTGCTAGACTATGGGATGCAGCAAAATGAAGGGGTCATGGAAAATGTTATTTTCCATGTACTCAATGCAAGGGATTTAAGAGGGGAAGAATATCGATCTCAATAGCCACAAAACATTGTAGGGAACATGGACACGCTGAGGGGGGCAATGAATATTGTCCATGTGTAGGTTTAGCATTATGTAGTTTTTTATATTCTTTTCTTTGGTAAATGTATGTATTATTTTAATATTTTCTATATTAACTTAAATCTATTGATGTATTCATGTATTTATAAAGGAAAGAAACCCTATGGAATATCGTCTAGAGGAAGTGCTTTTAGAACAAGTTCCAAAGGATCATGGAGAATCTATGTTTAATGGAGAACAAGTGAAAGATCATATTGAAGAATATGATCATACTGATAACGTAGTTGAAGATTATGGTACAAATACATTGACCCATGATTCATTTAATGTTAGAATGGTTGTTGATGATGATGATGATAATGAAAATATGATGACTTTGATGATGTTCACGATATACCTCTTCTCGATAAGGCATATGAACCCCTTTATGAAGGCTCCAAAACAAATATTCTCTTTGCTATATTGTTGACAATGAACTTGAAGGTTATGAATGGTATTTAAAACATATCAATGACACAGATGCTAAGGTATGTAAAATAATCCATCACATATATACCATCGTGTTAAAGTTTATCTGTATTCCTCTAATAATTGTATTGTTAATTCATAATTCAAATTAATATGGATGAATTGTGTTTTGTTAATATTATTTATATATTACATTAACTATATTTTTAGTTTTATTTGATGTAGCTTGATAGTTGAATTTTTGTTACCACCATAAAATATTTTACCTCGCACATATTGAGATTTATCTTTCATCATGAAAGAGATTGGAATGCATTATGTAGCAATTCATGCATGCCCTGATGACCATGTTATATATTATAATCAGCATGAATTTGCAACAGAATGTCTAAAATGTTATATAAGTATATATCAAACAAATCAAGTAACAAAAAAGGTGCCTCACAAGGTTCTTCATTATATTCCCATCATTCCACTTTTGCAATGACTATTCAGGTGTAGTAACATAACTCAATTTATGGATTACCATGCCAGGAACATAATTCAAGATGATGTTATTCGAATTCCTACAAATGGTTCTGCTTTTAGAGATATGGAGGAAAAGTGGACTCACTTTAAAGAAGAACCATGCAATCTTAGGATTTCTTTGGCAGTAAATGGTGTTAATCCATTTGCATGGATGAAATCCATTTACACATTGTGGCCTATTTTTGTTATCAATAATAACATTCCTCCATGGTTGTCAATAAAGAGGGAGCACATAATGTTGTCGATGATTATTCCAGTTATTTTTTATATACAACTGTTTTATTTCTAATGTAGTTGTGGCATCTCATTTGTCGTATTGTGTTTCCTAATTTCATATATATATTTTTTATTTTACTCTTATGCATGGTTTATCTATCTTAATGGTTCTCATAATTATATATTTTGTATGTACTTCAAATCAATTAGGTAAGTTCCAAGTCAAAGATATGAATGTATATATCAAACCTCTTATAGATGATCTACTGCATTTATGGAATAACATCACTATGTATGACGTATCTAGACCAATACGACATCGAAAATTTCAATTCCATGCAATGGTTGTATGGACAATATACGATGCCCCAGGGTTAACACATTTTTGTGGTTTGTACTTTTAAGTTCATTTTAATTTAATTTAGTTATATGAAGTAGTTAATATAGTTTATATATAATTATAATTGACATAGATATTCCATACCTATATATTGTAGGTCTTCAGACAAAGGGTAAATTTTCATGTCCATTTTGTGATCCTAAGATTAAATCTCATCGCTCAAAAAGATTAAGAAAGGAGGTGTTTGATGAGTATAGGAATTTCCTCTCTAAGAATCACATGTATAGAACAACCGAAAAAAATATTTTCAATGGGAAGCAGGGGACTGCATTAAAACCATGGAGAATGACACCTCACCTTTGGAAGATGCAATACAATAGAAATCATCAAGCTGGTATGTATGGATCATCGTATATGAATCGTTATGTATTTTACTTCTTATTGTGAGTTCTTTACTATAGTGGCCATTTCTGATTTCTGTAATTTATTTATAAACTAATATATTCATGATGTCCATCGTGATCATGAAGGCATTAATGGGATTCCACGAGGAATGAAAAGTTATCCTATACAATTCAGTAGGTTTCCCTACTATGAGCACCTACAAATTGCTCATATGTTTGATACAATGCATATTGGAAAGAATGTGACTGAAACATTATGGCGACTAATGGAGCAAAGGAGAGAGAAGATAAAATTATGAAAGCTTGCAAATACATTCAAGAAGGAAACCATGCAATGAAAGACATCATTCAATCTCATAGCGACTAAGACCAAATTAACATAAACTCAATTCCATGGATGTTTACGGAGCAACAAAATAATGTTGTCAAAGAATTAACGCAAAATATTAAATTTCCCACTAGATTTTGTGCAAACTTGAAGAATATCATAACAAAGAAAGTGATTTTGTGGGGGTCAAAACACATTATTGGCATGTCTTCATCAAGGTAATTATTATTGTTATGTACATATAATTTTTTTCATTTTATTCCATAAATTTTCTTTCTTGTTTGTATACTCTTTGCTTAAAAAATGACTCAGTTTGTATATTGAAATAGTATGTTCTACCTCTCTCTCTCCTGGACAACTTCGACAACAATGTCAAACAAGTTATATATAATCTTGGGAAATACATGAGGTAACTAGTGATTAGTTGCTTTTTCTTAGTGTTTCTTTAATTCTTCATATAATTTATATTTTTTTTTGTGCACTAATTCATGTTTTGTAATTTTATGTTTGTTTTTGTTAAATTTCGTTATTGGTTTGTGTCACTTGTAGATGGTTAACATCTAAAGAAATCCATAAAGAAGATATAAAGTATTGGAGGAGAGAAATTCCTCATCTCATGTGTGAAATGCAAAAGCATCTACCTTCGGCACTTTTCAATGCATAGGAACACGACCTCATACACCAAGTTGAGGAGATTGAATTGTGTGGACCTGTGCACTCAAGGTCCATGTGGATGGTTGAGGGGAACTTGAAATTTATGAAGTGTTTGGTTAGACAACGAGAAGATGCTGAGGTTTCTATGATGGAAGGATATATGGTACTCCAAAACATGTTGTATGTTAGTGAATATCTTCCTAAGTTAGCGTCAAAGCTCAATTTACATCGTATTTGTGATCCATACTCCAATAACAATTTTGAATGGGAGTACCTAAAGGGGAAAGGTAGACCGAGGAAGATGAAAGGTAATTATTAGCTAGTGGATGTTAATTATATCGTGCATATTCTAATTGCATTTTGAATTTATTGCATCAATTAAGAGCATATACTTTGTTCAAAAAATTTACATTTGTCTCGAATTTTAATGTTTATTGTCATCAAGTAGTTGGTCAAGAGTGGGATGTAATTCATTTATACATCGCAAAAAATCTTGAATGGATGAAGGTATGGATTGAATGATGCAAACAATTGGGTCATGGAATATCATGGGAAGGTGTGGATTCATTGGTAAAAGCAGCACATCGCAATGGAGATACAGAGGATGTTGAACATTTAGTTGAATCAGATGATGTAGCAGATAATTCCCATGAAGATTATATCCATGATGACATGATGAGCGTAACTGACTTAGATGATGATGATGATATGGCCAATCCTTACAATGTTGACTCTAGATCTGATGATACAGATGATTACTTGGATGAAGAAGATGATGAAATATATTGAAAGGTAAATATTTAATTAGACCTATTCTTTTCTCTTTTCTTTTTTTAAAAACAGTTACTAACGCTAATGAGATCATATATTTACAGATAGGAGAATAGACGATGCTAAAATAATTTTCATAATCATCAACACCACCACCACCATCATCATCATTGAAATCGTCTTCATCTTCTTCATCATTGTCATCGTCTTCATCTTCATCATCGTCATCATCATCATCGTCATCGTCATCATCATTGTCTTCATCTTCATCATCACCATCGTCATCTTCATCATCATCGTCATCATCAATATCATCATTATCACCATCATCATCATCGTCGTCGTCATCATCATCATCATCATCATCATCATCATCACCATCATCTTCATCATCGTCATCGTCGTCATCATCATCATCATCATCATCATCATCATCATCATCATGTTGATCGTCATCGTCTTCGTCATTATGATCATGATCATCATTATCATCATCATTCTCATGATGTTCATATTCAGCGTCTAGAACATCATGATGTTCATCATCATCATCACAATCATCAACATCATCTTCATCATCATCATCATGTTGATCATCATCATCAACAGCAGCAGCAGCAGTAACAGCATCAGCATCATCATCATCATCATCATCTTCATCATCATTATCATCATCATAATTATCATCATCAATGTCATCATCATTATCATCATCATCATTATTGTCTCTATCATCATGTTGATGATGATTATGATCATCATCATCAACATTGTCATCTTCATCATCGTCGTCTTCACCACCTCCCTCATCATCATCATCAATATCATCATGATCCTCATCATCATCATCATCATGACCCTCGTGACCATCATGAACCTCATCATCATCATGACCCTCGTAAACATTGACACCATCATCATATTCATCTTCATCATCATCATCATCGTCATCTTCATCATCATCATCCTCATTGTCATCATCATCATCACCATCATCTTCATCATGTTGATCACCATTGTATTCATCATCATGATAATCATGATCATTATCATCATCATCATCATATTGATCGTCATCATCTTCATCATCTTGATCATCATCATCATTATCATGATGGTCATCATCATCATCACCATCATATTCATCATCATCATCATCTTCATCATCATATTCATCATCATCATCATCATGTTCATCATCATCATCATCATCATGACCCTCATCATCATCATCATCATCGTCGTCGTCATCGTCGTCTTCATCATCATGATGTTCATCATCATCACAATAATGATCATAATCATCATCATAATAATCATAATAATCATCATTATCATCATAATCATCGTAATCATCTTAATAATCATCATCATCATCATCATCATCACCATAATCATCATAATCATCGACATCATCATCTTCATCATCATCATCATCATCATCTTCATCGTCATCATCACCATCATCATCATCATCACCATCATCACCATCATCTTCATTATGCTGATCACCATCGTATTCATCATCATGATAATCATCAGCATGATCATCATTATCATCATCATCGTGTCAACGTTCATCATCATCATCGTCATTGTCATCATCATCATCATTATCCTGATGTTCATCATCATCATGATCATCACCATCATCTTCATTATCATCATCATGTTGATCATCATCGTCATCATCATCATCATCATGACCCTCATCATCATCATCATCGTCTTAATCATTATCACAATAATCATGATAATCATCGTAATCATAATAATAATAATAATAATCATCATCATAATTATTCATCATCATCATAATCATCGTAATCATCGACATCTTTATCATCATCATCATCGTCATCTTCGTCATCATTATCTCCATCGTCATCAACACCATCATCACCGTCATCTTGATCATGTTGATCATCATCGTATTCATCATCATGATAATCATGATCATCATAATCATCATTATCATCATCATGTCGATGTTCATTATCATCGTCTTCATCATCGTGATGATGATGATGATCATTATCATCATCAACATCATTGTCGTCTTCATCATCATCATCACAATAATCATCATATTCATCATAATCATCATTATCATCATCATCGTAATCATCGTAATCATCGACATGATCATCATCTTCATCTTCATCATCATCATCATCATCATCTTCATCATCATAATCACCATCATTATCATCATCACCATCATCACCATCATAACCATCATCTTCATCATGTTGATCATCATCGTATTCATCATCATGATCATCATTATCATCATCATTATCATCATGATCATGTCAATGTTCATCATCATCGTCTTCATCATGATGATGATGATGATGATCATCTTCATCATCATGACCCTCATCATCATCATCATCATCATCATTATCATGGTGCTCATCATCATCATCATGATCATCACCATCATCTTCATCATCATCACCATGTTCATCATCATCGTCATCATCATGTTCATCATCATCATCATGTTGATCATCATCGTCATCATGACCCTCATCATCATCATCATCGTCATCATCATCATCACAATAATCATCATAATCATCATCATCATAATTGTCATAATCATCGTAATCATCATCGTCATCATCATCATAATCATCATAGTCATCATAGTCATCATCATCATCATCATAATCATCATAATCATCGTAATCATCCACATTATCATCATCATCTTCATCATCATCATCATCTTCACCATCATCATCATCGTCATCTTCATCATCATCATCTTCATTGTCGTAATCACCATCATCACCATCATATTCATCATCATGATAATCATCATCATGATCACCATCATGATCATCATTATCATCATCATCATGTCGATGTTCATCATCATCATCGTCTGTAACGTCCCCCACCCTCCGACCGGCGAAGAGGACGCTACCATAACACTATCTACCTAGGCATTTAGCCCCATAACACGTAAAATAAAATGCATTGAACCAAGATACATAGATGCATAAAGAATTAACATTCAACGGAAGCAATTACATTTAATTCAAGCATTCAACACATTTTAACATGTTCATCATAATTCATATAAACAATACAGTTGCATGGGTGATTACACAGTAATACTTATCTTCTAATGAAGCTTCCTGCAACTAGCTATGCCACTGCAACATTCCACCCAACCATAGGCCAGTGTGCTCCTTATTCTCTCAGCAACTCCACCACCCCCAAGATGGGCATGATTTCCCCAAGGAAAACGAAACAAGGCAGGCTCACACATAGCCAAAGATATGTCAAGACTCAGCCAAGTCAACACAGTTGGGTTTATTAGGCAAAGAGTACACAACAACACATAACCAAGCCAACAAGTTGGGTTTATTTATCAGGAAATGGAAGCACTATCTGCTAAGCTGGTTGGCTTACGGAAGAGCTAAGGATTCCTACACCAGAACTAGCTTGACTCCTAAGACATCCACACACAACCAACACAAGGAATCATTCCCTTCTCTGCTGCATAGTCCCTGAGGACATGAATTCCCTTCCAGTGCTATTCAGGGGGTGTAGAGAAGAGAATCAACCCTCTAGCTTTGTCTATGAGGCTCCTGCAAAACATAGGTTTTTCAAGCAGACTCCTTTCCACTCCTACACAGTCTAAGACCAATTGCATACACAACAATATACATCATTTCTGGGTAGAGGAGAACACTTCAGCCATAGAATTAATTTCCACGGAGGGTAAGAACAGCCCACTAACAACAGGCCGTATTCCAGGGACGTTTTGGCCCTAACATGGCCAAAAACGAATTCATCAACAACACTCAAGATGATGTGGTCTCTCCTAAAAATCGTTGGGTAGCACAAAAACGATTTTCATCTTGGTAAACATTGGGAAAATGGAACACAAAATGTTGGGGAAAAACCCAACCACAAGAACATCACAAAAACAAAATTTTCAAACTCCAGCAAAATGAAGAACAATTGTCCATGAGAGGAAGAAATACACAACAAATCCAAAATCATGGATTCCACACACAGCAACTTCCCAGCCGCTTGAGGGAGCCCCAACATGGGTGAATGTTAATGATAAAAACACCCAGGAGCCCAAATCGTGAAGGAAGAACACACATCCAACAAAATCGTGGAGGTAATAACAACTCCTAAGCTTCCATGCGTGAGAAAAGGAAGAACGTGGGTGTATGGGAAAATGGGCATGCATTTTTGGGTGCTTTCTTGCTCCAAAAGTCAAAAATTGATTTTCCCCAAAAATGGGTTTTCCCTAAATTCGAAATTGCTTCCCATACTCTTCCCATCCCCATGCAATAACTAACTCAACCACATTCTGGCAGAATTTAATGATTGGGGAAAAAGACAAAATGGGTAGTTGGCTGATTGATGGGTTCTCCCTTTGAGATTTGGCTTTTCCCCAATGGCCCAAAGGTTTATATAATTTCCCTCCCTATTCCTTAGGAAATTCATGCCCTTTTCATTATGGTTTCATTGACATAGCTGGTTGTGGGTATTTTAATTAAGATGCATAATTACATGATGCCAAAAATTGGTATGTGCCAGATAGCACAATATACCATTGGAAACGATTTTAATCGCCGGAACATAAAACAATTAAATTGATGGTGGGGATTTTTCCTTTAGCTCCACACCATGATTATTTACAATATATACATCATATACATTTTTAATGCAAATGGGGTCAAAACCGGGGTGTTACATCGTCGTCTTCATCATCATGACCCTCATCATCATCATCATCATCATTGTCGTCATCATCATCATCATCATCATGTTGATCGTCATCGTCTTCATCATCATGATCATAATCATCATCATCATTATCATGATGTTCATCATCATTGTCTTGATCATTATCATCATCATGATCGTCATCATGATCATCACCATCATCATCATCGTCGTCGTCGTCGTCATCATCATGTTCATTGTCATCATCATCATGACCTTCATCATCATCATCGTATTCATCATCATGATGTTCATTTATTAGTTTCCATTGATTAAAAAACCAAAAATCATAAATGAAAATGAATGTGTTAATAATAAATATCTCTTCATTTAGACACCAAATATTCTAGCTTCCTTGATAGCCTTATTAAGCCCTTCATCCACTAGAAGAAAAGAAAATGGGGTAAAGGAATCCATGTCTTAAAACTTTGGTCAACTTTAAAAAGTTTGAATCCAAACTATTTATTGAGATATCAAAATAAACAAAAGAGACATATCCCATAATCCATATCACAACCAGATAATTAAATTTAACATTACCATGATCTAAGATAAATTCAACTAGTCTTGTCATATTCCTTTGACGAATATAATTTCACAACTACAACTTGGAAATTTATTAATTTTAATCTAATGTGAATGTATTCTTGAGTTTCTCCTATTGCCTCATATATTTGTCTTTCATCCAAGAACCCAAATTGTTCTTGGGATATGCCATTAGAGAATTTTTTTTGACCTTGAAGGTAAGAATTTTTGAGATTATTTTATATAGAAATTTACATAAAGAAATATGTTAGAATATATCAAAGGAATAATGCTTGTCCTTTTTGTAATTAAAAAAAAAGCATTTAAATAAATTGAAACTTTGCACGAGTTCTTTATTTTCATAGTAACCCTAATAAAATCCTCCTCCAAGTGATCATAAAAACATAAATACAATTACATAATCTACATATGTAGTCCTAGACTAATATTTTTTAAAAGATACAAGAACAATCTATAGTTCATCGTAAGACTTAATCCATAAGGATATGATTATAGGCTCTTCTAAAACAAAACTAATTCACTATAACTATTACCTCTATCGTTTTTCTTATACCTTTATTATTTTTCTTTTTGATCAAGATATGAATAGGAGTATGATTCAAACCACCTCTATATTCAATCAAAGATTTAATTTGCTATAAATACACCATAACAACCTCATTAAAAAATATATCTTACATTTAAAGTAAGTGGTTGATAAGTGTGAACCCTTTATAAGTGTGAAGCGAGAAGGATAAACTACAACATAGTTGAAGCGAAGTGCATGAATTAGAGAAGAAGGATCTCTGAACCAGAGGATATCCCCGTGCCATTCAAGACCACATGGAAGAAGAGGAGGAGACCCACAAATTACTGAAGGAGAGAGATCTTGTGCTTGTTCTCTTAAAGGAGACCCAGTTCTGCGGAAAGAGGAAATCAAGACCACCAGAAAGGAGACCGATATGTCTTCAGTAAGTTAAAACATCTACCAAAAAAATTAATCTTTGAAAATTGATTTTCTATAGAGCACATAAAAATGAAAATTTCTTAACTTCATAGAAATACATTGCGCATATCACTAGGTCCGTTTGACAAATGCATTAATCCCTTCACTGTATAGCGAATTTCACTTTTTTCCCTGTGTGATTGGGGGTTTGGAAATTCTTTGGGCATACTAGGGTTTTGAATTTCAATGTTGCGCAGTAGAATGCACTTAGCTTCCCCAACAGAGCTAGGGAATTTGAGATAAAGAGGTTTCAAATTAGGTTATTTTCATGAAAAAACATCTCAAAATCAGGAAGACAACAAGGTGAAGAAAGTAATATCATGCCAAATGCTCCATAAATTGTAACCCCCACTAAGAGTACGAAAAAAATTACACATGGATACCTAAGGATTCATTGTAAATGAGACAACTAAATTCATAGTCGTATCAGTCTCTATTTTGTAAGACAATAATACGAAAATATGTACATGAAAATTACTGTAAATGTTAGAACCAGCCTCAATAGTATTTCCTTTCCTTAAAGAAAAAATAAGAGGTTAATGGTTTGAGAAATAAGATATTACTCAATGTTGATGTAATTGTAACTTCGGAATGTATTCACTTGTATTTCTTATGTATTGTAACCCGATGTTTATTCTGGGATGTACTTGAGTCATGTCATGCCTCTATGTTTCTATCGGGAAGTTCTATAATGTAAACAAGTCATGTCAAGTCATTGTGGGTAACCTTCCTATTGATCAAGGGTTAAAGTCCCTGTAGTTCTAGGGCACTAGGGTTATTAGACTCACCTAGTGAAGTCAGACCTAGTTGGGTTTAGTCAAGTCAGGAATTAGTATAAATAGAGAGCTATCCTCTCTATTTATTGCACGTTCACTCACACTCAGTTGTAGTGCATACATGAGGAAGAAGAAGACACTAGGGCAAGGAAGAAAGAGGTTACTGTTGTCGGGAGATCATTTTACTGTTTTGTGGTTCTACTTTTGGTGCTGATTCTATCTCTAAGGAAGTTGCGGGGTTTTCTCCATTTATGGTTTCCCCGAGGAAAAAAGTTGTGTTCATTGTCTGTTGTGTTTGATTGTTGTGCTTGTTATTCTCTCAGTTAAAGATCCTAATATAATGTTAGCTTAATGTTAAAAATCTAACATGGTATCAGAGCTAACCTAAGAAGAAGACACTGTGCAGCTGTGGGAATATATTAGGGCTTCCTACTTTGTGGATCTCTCTCCATAGATTTTCAGCAAAAGAATGTTGGAATAACTCTCCTCCCTAGGGAGCATCTTTCTATCGAAGTAGAATCCAATTTTGAGGTTTTTAAGTTTTGGACCCGACACTACTGTCGAAAATTAGGGCTTTCCACAGAAGTGGAATTTTTCAGTGAGCCCAGGCCTGGATTGATCTCCTCCTCAAAATCGAAGTTAGGGGTAAAGATCAAAGAATTTGGTTGGACAGAACTCTAGAAAAGAAAAATCCTAACCTGCTCCTGAACCAGCACTGTAGAATTTCAGCTCCAAATCCAGATTCGACATCTTTACCTGGTAAGATATAAATATTTTGTATTTCCATTTGAGGCTCTCAGTTAAGATGTCTCATCATACCAAGCTTGATGAAAATCTTGAGAGAGATGATAACTTCTGAGCCTGGAAGTATAGAATCTCCCTGGTCCTGGAAGAAAATGAGTTGGACTCATATATCAGTGAGGAGGTTCTAGTTCCAGAGGGAGATGAGGCTAAGGCCTTACACAAGAAGAAGTTGGTTATGGCAAAGAGGATTATTGCTGATTCAATCAAGGATCACCTCATACCACAGGTGTCCTACCTAAAGACACCTAAAGCTATGTTTGATGCCCTAACCAAATTGTTTGAAGGGAAGAACATAAACTGGAAGATGACTCTGAGAAACCAACTGAACAATGTAAAGATCCAGAATGCAGAGACCATCCAGTCTTAATTTACAAGGGTCTCTCAGATCAAGGAATAGTTGGAAGCAGTAGATGAAGAAGTGGAAAATGCAGAGATTGTAATGACCACCTTGAATGGTCTCCCTAGATCATGGGACTCCTTTATTCAAGGAATCTGTGCCAGAAAGAAGTTAGTCAAGTTCAGCAGACTATGGGAAGAATTCTCTCAAGAAGAATCTCAGATAGTAGGTTGAGAAGAGAAGATGGATAGTGAAGATCAAGCTCTCACAGTTCACTCCAAGAAAAGTAGAATAAACTCTCATCACTCCAGAGGTAAGACCTTTCACTAGAAAGATAACTTTAGAAAGGACTTATCTAAATTAAGATGCTATACATGTGATGAAAGAGGACACTTTGCCAAAGACTGTCCTAGAAACAAGATTAACTCTCATAAGAAGAACGGAAACAAGAGAAGACATCATGCTCATGTTGCAGAGGATGATGAACCTTCCACAAAGAGAACCAGATATGAAAGTGAAGATTCTTCTAGTGATGAAGAATATGTTTTGATTTCCGCTCTCATGAGAAACATTATTAATGGAAGCAATAATTGGCTTATAGATAGAAGGGTTTCCAAACATATGACAAGATTCAAGGAATCCTTTGTGAAACTATTAGAACATGAATCACCACACAAGGTGAAACTTGGAGATGACTACCAGTATTCAATAAAACGTAGTGGGGAATCCTCCTATAAGCTAGACTCTAGAAATTCTATGACAATGAAGGAAGTATTGTTTGTACTAGGACTAAAGAAGAAACTCCTCTCCATATCTGCATTAGATGCAAAAGGAATGAGGGTTTCATTTATAGATGGTCAAGTCATCATGTGGCCAAAGGGAAAGACTATTAATGATGCAGTAGTGATTGGGGAACATGAAGGAGGTCTATAAAAAGTGAAGGGCCATCCAGAACAAGCCTTGGTCCATGACACAGTAGAGCCAAATGAAATTTGGCATAGAAGGCTTGCACATGTACATTACAGAGCACTACCACTTTCAAGAAAAGCTATTGAAGGTCTTCCAGAAATTCAAGCAAAAGATGACGGAGTCTGTAAAGGATGTGCGAAAGGAAATAACACAAAGAAGACATTTCCAAGTAGAGAGAGAAAAGAAAAAGGAATCTTGGAAATCATCCACTCCGATGTATGTGGTCCAATGTCATCAAGTTCACTAAGTGGGTATGTATACTATGTTTCTTTTATTGATGACTTTTCTAGGAAGACATGGATTTACTTCATGAAGAACAAAGATGAAGTATTCCGCAAGTTCAAGGAATTCAAAGCCTTGATCGAGAACCACACTGAAAAGAAGATCATGACCTTTCAATTAGATAATGGTGGAGAATTCACATCAAATGAATTCAAAGAGTTATGAAAAGACTCAGGGATTAAGAGGGAGTTGTCCACTCCATATAATCCACAACAGAATGGGATTGCAGAAAGGAAGAATAGAACTATCATGGAAGCTGCAAGAGCAATGCTTCATGATCAATATATTCCTATGCATCTATGGGCAGAAGCTGCTAGAACAGCAGTGTATGTATAGAACCGTACTCCACACAGAGTACTCGAGAACAAGACACCTGAAGAAGTCTTTTTCAGCAAGAAACCAGAAGTCAACCATCTCAGAATATTCAGCTGTCCAGTGTACATACACATTCCAAAAGAGAAGAGAACTAAATTAGATCCTTCAGGAAAGAAGGGTATATTTGTGGGATACTCTGAAAGCTCAAAGGCTTATGGAATATACTTCCCAAGATTCAAGAAGATTGACATCAACAGGGATATGACATTTGATGAATACTTAGCTTACAACAAATCTAGAAAGAAACCTGCTGAAGTTCCTGAAGAGGTGAAAGCACCCATAATTCATGACATAACCATGAATGAAGAAATTCAAGAAGAAGATGGAGAATTTGAAGAACCACAAGAACCTATAGATCCACCTCAGGAGAAGAATCCTCACAAGAGGAAACCTACTTGGGTATGAGAAGTTATCCAAGGTGCAGAAAGATATGGGGCTCCAGAAGAGAATCACAAAGAAAGAAAGAGGACAAGATCCCGCTCTGGGTATGTAGCGTTATTATGTGATTTCATCGATAAAGAACCTTCCAATTATGAAGAAGTGGCAGAACGAAAAGAATGGAAGGATGTTATGATCGAAGAGTATCAATTGATCATGAAGAATGATGTTTGGGATATTGTCGCAAGATCAGAAGGGAAGTTTGTTGTAACTTCCAAATGGATCTACAAGATCAAGCATGCTGGAGATGGTAGCATTGAAAAATATAAAGCAAGATTTGTTGCTCGTGGTTTCTCCCAGAAAGAAGGAATAGATTATGAAGAAAATTTTGCACCTGTAGCCAGATACGCTTCTATCAGATCAGTACTTGCTCTGGCTGCAGTTATGAAATGGAAGATACACCAGATGGATGTCAAGACTGCTTTCTTGAATAGTGTAGTAGAAGAAGAAGTGTATGTGCAACAACCTCTTGGTTTTGAGACACATGACAAGGAGTCTCATGTATGTAGATTGAAGAAATCCCTATACAGTTTGAAACAGGCACCCCAGACATGGTATGACATAATTGACAGCTTTCTATCCAGTTTAGGATTTACCAAGAGTAAAGCAGATTCCAACCTTTAATACAAGGTTGAAGATGGAAATCCAGTGATGCTCCTACTATATGTAGATGATCTATTTGTAACAGGTATGGATGGGTTGATTGCTAATATGAAGAGGAAGCTTGCTGTCGAGTTCGAGATGAAGGACTTGGGTATGATGCATTATTTTCTAGGGATGGAGGTGTGGCAGAATGCAGATGGAATTTCCCTAGGACAAGGGAAATATACAGTATAGATCCTGAAGAGGTTTGGGATGATGGACTACAAGGCCATGACCACACCTATGGAATCAAACCTGAAGCTATTGAGTGATGCTTCATCATAAGAGGTTGATGCTATGATGTATCGCCAGATGATTGGGTCCTTGATGTACCTCACGAACATGAGACTAGACATTTGCTTTGTTGTGAACACCTTGATCCAGTTCCTGACAAATCCAAGACATGTTCATTTAATTGCTGCAAAGCATATTCTGAGGTACCTGAAGGGTACAGTTGATTATGGGATCAAGCATGAGGTGAATTAGAAGATTAACCTGGAGGGTTATGTTGATTCAGATTGGGCAGGCAATGCCATAGATAGGAAGACCACTTCAGGGTGTTGCTTCAGTATGGGATCAGGTGTGATCTCTTGGTTTAGCAGGAAGCAATCCTGTGTGGCACTGAGTACAGCTGAAGCAAAGTATGTCGTAGCTTGTTCAGCTAGTTATGAGGCAGTATGGTTGAGGAAGCTACTGTCTGATTTATTTGATCTCTAGTTAGATTCTACTTGTATATATTGTGACAACTAGAGTTGTGTGAAGTTGTCGGAGAACCCGTTGTTCCATGACAAGTCGAAGCATATCAAGATCAAGTATCAAGATCAAGTATATCAGGGATATGGTGCAGAGGGGAGTAGTGAAGCTCCAGTATGTTGCAACAGATGAACATATAGCTGATGTGTTGACAAATCCATTGGCCAGAGTGAAGTTTGAGTACTTCAAGGAGAATCTTGGTGTTCTCCAGATCGAGGTCCCTTCCAAGGGGAAGTGATGAGTCCGTGATCCATTCTGACATGGTGAGATGATTGGTTCCTTCCATGGTCAGATGTAAGGGCTGAACCATTCTGTCATGGTGAGAGGATCGGTTCCTTCCATGTCAGATATGAGTGCTTAACCATTCTGATATGACTATAGGATTGGTTCCTACATGATCAAATATAAGGGCTATTTCCATTCTTGGAATGGAGGTGCCTGGTAAGTTACCAAGAATAATTGGTCTATGACTGAGGGCCATTCTGATATGACTATGGGATGTGTTCCCACATGATCATATATGAGTGCATGGCCATTCTAATGTGATTGAGGGATGTGCTCCCACTTGATCAGATATAAGGGCTGATGCCATTCTCTTGGAGAATGGAGGCACCTAGTCAGTTACCAGGAACCCTCAACCTGGGGTTGAGAACTTTTCCCACAAGGTTGCAGGATGTGTTCCTGCATGGTTGGATGTAAGTGCAGAGCCCTTCCAGCAAGGTTGTAGGATGTGTTCCCGCATGGTTGGATGTAAGTGCAGAGCCCTTGTAGCAAGGTTGCAGGATGTGTTCCCACATGGTTGGATGTAAGTGCAGAGCCCTTCCAGCAAGGTGGTAGGATGTGTTCCCGCATGGTTGGATGTAAATGCAGATCCCTTCCAATAAGGTTGTAGGATGTGTTCCCGCATGGTTGGAAGTAAGTGCAGAGCCCTTCCAGCAAGGTTGCAGGATGTGTTCCCACATGGTTGGATGTAAGTGCAATGCCCTTATAGCAAGGTTGCAGGATGTGTTCCCACATGGCTAGATGTAAGTGTAGAGCCTTTCTAACATGGTTGCAGGATGTGTTCCCGCATGGCTAGATATAAGTGCTGAGCCTTTTCGATAGGGTTGTGGGATGTGTTCTCGCATGATCGAATGTGAGTGTTGGGCCTTTGTGATGTGATTATAGGATTGGTTCCTACATGATCAGATGTGAGTGTTGGGCATGCCTTTCTGACATGGTGTTGGATGTGTTCCTCTCATGGTTAGATGTAAGTGTTGGGTGAACCATTCTGACTTGGTGTCAGATATAAGTGCTGAAGAAGACCTACATGGAGGCTAGGCCTACAACCAACATGAAAAAGGGTTGGCTCTATAGAACTTCCTATGACGAGAAGAATCATGAGATAGCACCCGTGATGATAATCCAGCAGTGATGATCCAGATCGAGTGATGATCCAGATCTAGTGGTGATGATCTAGATTGAGTGATGATCCAAATCTAGTGATGATCCAGATCTAGTGATGATGATCTAGATCGAGTGATGATCCAGATCCAAAGATGAAGATGACTTGAAGATGCAGATGACAAGATGATCCAGAGAAGAAGACCAGTGATGAAAATTGTGTCGAGAGAATACCTTCCTAGTTAAGAGGGAGTGTTGATGTAATTGTAACTTTGGAATGTATTCACTTGTATTTCTTATGTATTTTAACCCGATGTTTATTCTGGGATGTACTTGATTCATGTCATGCCCCAATGTTCCTATCGGGAGGTTCTATAATGTAAACAAGTCATGTCAAGTCATTGTGTGTAACGCTCCTATTGATCAAGGGTTAAATTCCCCATAGTTCCGGGGCACTAGGGTTATTAGACTCACCTAGTGAATTCATCCCTTGTTGGGTTTAGTAAAGTCAGGAATTAGTATAAATAGAGAGCTAGCCTCTCTATTTATTGCACATTCACTCACACTCAGTTGTAGCGCATAGCTGAGGAAGAAGAAGACACTGGGGAAAGGAATAAAGAGGTTACTGTTGTCGGGAGATCATCTTACTATTTTGGGGTTTTACTTTTGGTGCCGATTCTATCTTTGAGGAAGTTGTGGGGTTTTCTCCATTTATGGTTTCCCCGAGGAAAAACACTGTGTTCATTGTCTCTTATGTTTGATTGTTGTGCTTGTTATTCTCTCAGTTAAATATCCTAATATAATGCTAGCTTAATGTTAAAAATATAATACTCAACAATGATTCTGGCTAGTAGCAAAAACTATTGCTCATGGTTGTACACACCTATTCCTCTAGAACCAATAGAATAGCCAGTCCAGAGATAGAGATGGAAATAGAACCATTCTACGATAGATTCCTTATCTCATCAAAAGAATAGATTGAGTTTTTTATAACCCATTGTAATGTATTCATGTTCCTAATCTAACTTACAGATGTCCTGATGTTGTTCCAAATTAAATACCCTAATGTGTTACTAATGATCCTAACCTGCTAATGTGCTAATGTTACTAATAATAGATACAAGCTATGTTATTAGTAAATAAAAATAGAATCCTTTATGGTGTTGGTTTGAAATGATAAGAATAATTCTTGTTCCTTAGAAAGTTGTAGAGGTTTCATGTTGTTTCCCGATAGAGGTAATTTGCAGAGTCCATAACAACTTATGAGCCTTATTCTTTGACAAATGCATTAATCCCTTCACTGTATAGCGAATTTCATTTTTTTTCCTATGTGATTGGGGGTTTGGAAATTCTTTGGGCATACTAGGGTTTCGAATTTCAATGTTATGCAGTAGAATGCACTTAGCTTCCCCAATAAAACTAGGGCATTTGAGATAAAGAGGTTTCAAATTAGGTTATTTTCAGGAAAAAACATCTCAGAATCAGCAAGACAACAAGGTGAAGAAAGTAATATAATGCCAAATGCTCCATAAATTGTAACCCCCACTAAGAGTACGAAATAAATTACACATGGATACCTAAGGATTCATTGTAAATGAAACAACTAAATTCATAATCGTATCAGTCTCTATTTTGTAAGACAATAATACAAAAATATGTACATGAAAATTACTGTAAATGTTAGAACCGGCCTCAATAGTATTTCCTTTCCTTAAAGAAAAAATAAGAGGTTAATGGTTTGAGAAATAAGATATTACTCAATGTTGATGTAATTGTAACTTTGGAATGTATTCTCTTGTTTTTCTTATGTATTGTAACCCGATGTTTATTCCGGGATGTACTTGAGTCATGTCATGCCCCGATGTTGCTATCAGGAAGTTCTATAATGTAAACAAGTCATGTCAAGTCATTGTGGGTAACCCTCCTATTTATCAAGGGTTAAAGTCCCCACAGTTCCGGGGCACTAGGGTTATTAGACTCACCTAGTGAAGTCAGACCTAGTTGGGTTTAGTCAAGTCGGGAATTAGTATAAATAGAGAGCTATCCTCTCTATTTATCGCACATTCACTCACACTCAGTTGTAGTGCATAGAAGAGGAAGAAGAAGACACTGGGGCAAGGAAGAAAGAGGTTACTGCTGTCGGGAGATCATTTTGCTATTTTGGGTTTTACTTTTGGGGTTGATTCTATCTGTAAGGAAGTTGCGGGGTTTTCTCCATTTATGGTTTCCCTGAGGAAAAACACTATGTTCATTGTCTCTTGTGTTTGATTGTTGTGCTTGTTATTCTCTCAGTTAAAGATCCTAATATAATGTTAGCTTAATGTTAAAAATATAATATGGTATCAGAACTAACCTGAGAAGAAGACACTGTGCAGCTGCGGGAATTAGGGCTTCCTACTTTATGGATCTCTCTCCACATATTTTCAGAAAAAGAAGGCTGGAATAACTCTCCTCCCTAGGGAGCATCCTTTTGTCGAAGTAGAATCCAATTTTGAGGTTTTTTAGTTTTGGAACCGACACTGCTGCCGGAAATTAGGGATTTCCACAGAAGTGGAATTTTTTAGTGAGCCCAGGCCTGGATTGATCTCCTCCTCAAAATTTAAGTTAGGGGTCAATATCAAAGCATTTGGTTGGATAGAACTCCAAAAAAGCAAAACCCTAATCTGCTCTTGAACCACCACTGCAAAATTTCAGCTCCAAATCCAGATCCGACATCTTGACCTGGTAAGATCTAAATCTTTTGTATTTCCATTTGAGGCTCTTAGTTAAGATGTCTCATCATACCAAGCTTGATGAAAAGCTTGAGGGAGCTAATAACTTCTAAGCCTGGAAGTATAGGATCTCCCTGGTCCTGGAAGAAAATGAGTTGGACTCTTATATCAGTGAGGAGGTTCTAGTTCCAGAGGGAGATGAGGCTAAGGCCTTACACAAGAATAAGTTGGTTATGGAAAAGAGGATTATTGCTGATTTAATCAAGGATCACCTCATACCATAGGTGTCCTCCCTAAAGACACCTAAATCTATGTTTGATTCCCTAACCAAATTGTTTGAAGGGAAGAACATAAACCAGAAGACGACTCTGAGAAACCAACTGAAGAATGTAAAGATACAGAATGCAGAGATCATCCAGTATTACTTTAGAAGGGTCTCTTAGATTAGGGAATAGCTGGAAGCAGTAGATGAAGAAGTGGAAAATGAAGAGATTGTAATGACCACCTTGAATGGTCTCCCTAGATCATGGGACTCCTTTATTCAAGGAATCTGTGCCAGAAAGAAGTTAGTCAAGTTTAGCAGACTATGGGAAGAATTCTCTCAAGAAGAAGCTCAGATAGTAGCTTGAGAAGAGAAGATGGGAAGTGAAGATCAAGCTCTCACAGTTCACTCCAAGAAAAGCAGAATAAACTCTCATCACTCCAAAGGTAAGACCTTTCACTAGAAAGATAACTTTAGAAAGGACTTATCTAAATTAAGATGCTATACATGTGATGAAAGAGGAAACTTTGCCAAAGACTGTCCTAGAAACAATATTAACTCTCATAAGAAGAAGGGAAACAAGAGAAGAAATCATGCTCATGCTGCAAAGGATGATGGACCTTCCACAAAGAGAACCAGATATGAAAGTGAATATTCTTCTAGTGATGCAGAATATGTTTTGATTTCCGCTCTCGCGTGAAACATTACTCATGGAAGCAATAATTGGCTTATAGACAGTGGGGCTTCCAAACATATGACAGGATTCAAGGAATCCTTTGTGAAACTATCAGAACATGAATCACCACACAAGGTGAAACTTGGATATGACTACTAGTATCCAATAAAAGGTAGTGGAGAATCCTCCTATAAGTTAGACTCTAGAAAGTCTATGAAAATGAAGGAAGTATTGTTTGTACCAGGACTAAAGAAGAACCTCCTCTCCATATATGCATTAGATGCAAAAGGAATGAGGGCTTCATTTATAGATGGTCAAGTCATCATGTGGCCAAAGGGAAAGAATATTAATGATGTAGTAGTGATTGGGGAACAAGAAGGAGGTCTATAAAAATTGAAGGGCCATCCAGAACAAGCCTTGGTCCATGATACAATAGAGCCAAATGAAATTTGGCATAGAAGTCTTGCACATGTACATGCACTACCACTTTCAAGCAAAGATGTTGAAGGTCTTCCAAAAATTCAAGAAAAAGATGACAGAGTCTGCAAAGGATGTGCGAAAGGAAAGAACACAAAGAAGACATTTCCAAGTAGAGAGAGCAAAGCAAAAGGAATCTTGGAAATCATCCAATCCGATGTATGTGGTCCAATGTCATCAAGTTCACTAAGCGGGTATGTATACTATGTTTCTTTTATTGATGACTTTTCTAGGAAGACATGGATTTATTTCATGAAGAACAAAGATGAATTATTCCGCAAGTTCAAGGAATTCAAATCCTTGATCGAGAACCACACTGAAAAGAAGATCATGACCTTTCAATCAGATAATGGTGGAGAATTCACATCAAATGAATTCAAGAGTTATGCAAAGACTCAAGGATTAAGAGGGAGTTGTCCACTCCATATAGTCCACAACAGAATGGGATTATAGAAAGGAAGAATAGAACTATCATGGAAGCTGCAAGAGCAATGCTTCATGATCAAGATCTTCCTATGCATCTATGGGAAGAAACTACTAGATGTTGGGCTATAGGGCAGACCCGGGTTTTATATATTTAACTTCACACCAACAAAAGACCCACAGTGTTGGCCCTTTTGGCAACAACCTGCGAACAGGTTGCAGTCTCACCCGAAATAGCTATAGGGTGCCGCAAAACCAGGTTTCTGCAAGCAGAAGAGATATAATACTGTACCTTTAGCTTTTAACAGATTTGTTGACCTCCCAACAAGATCCATTTCCAAGCTACAAAGGAAAGGGAACCCCCAAAGATAAGTTTGACCAATTTTTAAAAATTTTCGTAGCTGTTAACGTGATACTCGAGGTTCCCTTGCTATCTCCTTTCATTATTCTATTCAAAGACTTGGCTCTTTAAATACAAAAAATGGTTTTTGGAGTATTTAACACTCGACTACTATAAATAAGTGACTTAATATGTAATAAGAATATAATGAAGTGACTATTATAGTAGTTGGGTGAAGTAGGTCGTGCTAATATCTAATCAATGAAATATAAAAAATCTTACTCATCGACTTCATTTCTATTGAAAATTCATAAAATATTATATATTCATTATTTATTATGCTATCACCAGTCCGTGAGCTTCTAAAGATTGGATTTAAAACACTAATTCTCGGTAGATGTATATCTACCGAGTCTAGAGATGTAGTTTATTGGATATTGCACGTAAATTCAAATTATGAAAAGGGTTCAAGAATATCATCAATGCAAAAATTTGAGGGTGAGTCAAAAGAACTTGAAAAGGAATACAACCTTCAAAATATAGCATACCATGGCTGATTGACAGCTACCCGAATTTGACAAATTACAGCGACTATACCAATGACAGACTATGACTAATTCGTGGAATCAGTGTAATGTCTAGTTCTCCCTACATTTATTAGTCGATATGACTGAATTCTAGGAGATTGCATCCATATAAATATTTATGATGACACGGTGATCATAGTTGTCATGTTATAAACTGATCGATTGCCACCTGCCATTTAACCTGAGTCTACTTAATGAAGCCATCGTACTCACAAGTACTTGCATCATAACTTCTGGGATGGTTCTTGGTAAGTTCATTGGAGGTCAATTCATTGATATTTCAATTTTTTTTTCCAAGTTTAAAGCTCTGTAGTTTCCTGGTTCATTTTTTGAATGTGGCTAGGGTTTTCTCTTCTGTTTCTAAGACCACATCCTGCAAGCACGAATCCTGTACATTTCTGAGAGAATATGTGATATTGCATGTTTTCTGCTAAGCTTGATCATTATGATAAATCGAATCACTGTTTGGGGTTTTAGCTCAGTGTTCTATCACTCTTGAGCTTTGTTTTCATCGAGTCTTTATGCTCTGAGTACAAGCAAGAGTTTTATCATGTCATTTCTGCTTGCAACATATGGAGTTTCTATCAACTCTGTATTGTGAAATTTTAGCAACATTATGCTATGTTAGCTGAGTATGGGAAGTTTGAGGGCTCACGTTGATCCTTAGGGTTTAGATTGGGTATTTCTCAATTTGGTTCATGCAGTATCGTCCTGATTAAGCTCGGTTTCATTTCTGAGTTTATGATTCCATGATTCCGGTCTGTGTAGTGCATTTAGGGTTTGATTTGAAAAAAGAACTAGTTCAATGCTGCATAGAAGAGCTTAGTTTAGGCATTCTGGGAATTCACCTGGCGATTTGGTCTGGAAAATTTATAATAGCGAATTATTGGTAAGTGCAGCTATGTTTTTTCAACTTAATAATTATTTCATGCACTAAAAATGACTGTGAATTTCATCTTTGATGTTGATGTGCTAGCAAGTTTCTGGTCTTTGTTAAGTCTTGATTGCACAGTATGAAATATAACGACTTACCTTAATTCCAGATTGAGAATTCTTTTCTTCATACTAAAATTTTAAAGTTACATTTTGTTGCTAAATGATCATGGAAACTCCCAGATTTCGTTTTCATGCATTTTTCTTGTTTTTATATCTGGTCGAATGCATTTCATGGAAAAGGAAATCATGTTGGTGGAATTTCATCTGTTTGCCTCTATCCAATCTTGCATGTTACTCGATTCTTTGGACTCCTCCAATGCAGGTTTTATATAAATAATAGCTGTAGATCTCTTTACAATTTCAGTGAAAATGGTCACATATTCTTCTCATTAATGCTATTGTAGACATTCGATCTGAAATACTTGCAGGTATATCATGGCTTCTTCGATGATCATATCCTATTTCAAGCTCTGTATTTTATTAGTTTTACTGCAAAGAGTATTCAGTGCCTATGGTGACTGTCTGAATTCTAGAGCAACAATCTATGGAAGTTCATATGCCCTCGGAACTGACAGTGAAGCATGCGGATATGGCTCTTTCGGGAAGAATCTGAATGGTGGTGACTTTGCTTGCGCTTCTCAATTGTACAGGGGTGGCCTTGGATGTGGTGCTTGCTACCAGGTGATCAAATCAGCAGTGAAGTCAAATCCTATTCTGTTCATTATATTCTAGGTTGTTATATTTTCATTGCAAGGTTTATCTTGTTATTAACCAATGTTGGGAAAAGGGAGTGAAAAATTTGATAACCGACATGGGCGTAGTAGGCATTCGATACAAAAGAATATCTTGTCAGTATCCAGGACAAAACCTCTTGATCAAGATCGACGAGAGCAGTAACTTTCCAAGCTATCTGGTTTTTATATTCAGGTAACAAACAAGCCAAAAGGATATCTTGGCAGTTGATGTTTGTGAGGTTGACTCGAGGATTATCTGGAGCATTCCTGGCTGGAATGGTGGAAGCGATGGTGACTTATATGATGAGGACATATTCGATATTCATATTTTGAGTGATTTCTTGAAAGTCAAATTCACAGGTGTCCTTTTAGAGATATATACTCCTAAAGTATCTCAGTCCCTTTATTTTTGCAAAACATTTTTATGTTTAGTATGATTTGTTAATGACTCATCTTTTCCCAAGAAAAACTATTTAAACAATTCTTTGGGAAGAGTAATGGGGGTCGAGAGTTTGGAGAAGAAAGGGACAAGACTACAGTTTGATTTCCCTGTGACTCAAGACAGTTTGCTGTCAACAGCTACAGATTGTTAAACCGGTGATACTTACATATTTTTACAGTATTTCTACTTTGTATATGTGTGTACTATATCGCTTAGTCTTGTTGTTTATTTTTTCCATATTATTAATGTTTGCTATGATTTATTTTAAGAATTATGCAAATATATGTTATATACTTGTCGACTGGTACTGATTTCGATTTACTGATGTTTCACATCATATCATATGTGATATATGCACCTGTTGTATGATCTTGTTAATTTCAGAATTTCTTTTGATTACTATCAAGATTATTAATGTAATAGTTTCATTGGTAGATCTGATATTAGGTTAAATATTTTATTGCTCCTGATCAGGATAGGACTTAGGTTAGGATAGAATATTTTCTTTTATGTTAATTATATTGTTAAAAAATTTATTTGAATTAGATGTTTATACTCATGTCATATTCAGATTATTCATTTTATTCCTGATTAATGTACAGGTGTATATAATGTATCTTTGTAATTGATCAAGTCTGTCAATGTTTAACTTCTATTTTTGTAATATAAACTGATTTGACTTAGTTGATTAATACTGTAATTAATAACATTCATTAACTTGTACAGAGATGGGTATATATCTGATAAATAGTCAGTAGTATTAGCTCTATCTCTTAGATTTTTCTTTAGTTAGACTTTCAGGCTAACAGAGCCTTTAAACCTGTCGGGAACAACCATCCCAAATAGCTTGGAGCCTACTTTAAGGATCCCGGTCTGGGTTGTCTTCCCCCATTTCATACATAGTCATATATGCCCATCAACAGTGGGGCTAGAAGGAGGGCCAGTAGATGACAAGTTAGTCTACTGGAGCTATATTATTGATTAATGGCTTCTGTTCCTATTTGGAGATGTTTTTCTCGAAAAATCATTGTTGATACTCCAGCAAGGATAGTTGATCTGTTAACTGAAAACAAGTTTAATGGTGAGGAAGTAACATTTGCATATGAACATGTTTTACAATTTATTGATCAATGTATCTTTCACAAGATTACTGATAAAGATGTCCTGTGCATATGCTTGACTCTTACTTTTGAAGGACGAATCAAGAAATGGTGTGAGACCTTGCCGGTAGCTTCTATCCATTCTTTTGAACATCTAATTAGTGCATTCTTAGTTTCTTTTGGGGATTATGATTTCATTAGTTTGTGCACTGAATTAAAAAATTTAAGGAAAGATAAAGATGAATCGGTGGAAGACTTCATCAATAGATTTCTTCATCTTTGTTATATGTTTCCTTCGAAAGATATTCCTTGTTTAAGTGAATGGTTTCATCATTTGATTCTTTCAAATGAACAAGATTTGAAAGCTAATCAATCTGAATTTTTATCAAATGATTATTCACAGGTTGATTCAGCTTTTCATGAAAATTCTGAAAATTTAGAAGTGGAAGAAAACCAACCTTGTTTGACAACGTTTTTCACTTTGATGGATGTGGATTTTGAAGAACATGATATTTCAAATTATGATATGCCCATATCATCATCAGATGAGAAATAAGTTTATGAAGAAAATTGTCATGTTTTAAAAGATACTACTTCTATTTTGAAAGAACTTGAATCTAAAACTTCTAGTTTGGCTAAAGAGATTCGAGATTCATCTTGTGGAGATTTTATCATTCCCGAATCTTCTTATTCTAAAGGATCTACTGACTTTCTATCACATTCATATTCTTATGATGAACATAGTAAGGTCCCAGATAACTTATTATGTTCAGATTTTTCTGTAGATCGTGTCACGGATATTAATCAGTTTATCCTAGAAGAAGAAACCAAACCACCCATAGACTCATCTTTTGAAGAGGAACTATTTAATGAAGAGTCTTCCTGTGATGATCTTCCTTATGCACGAAAAGAATTTCATTCTCTTGATGCTTCAACATATTTTTCTTTGTACCCTGACATTTTTAATCAAGAGGCAATGCATAGTTCATATTCTTATGATTTTGATTTCACATTGTCACAATCTTATGTGGTACAATACAATCATGATTCGCATTTAGAAAATGAAGAAATTAATCTTTCTTCCCATGAAACATTTTCTCAATTATATACATGGGAATTAGGAAATATTCAAACAAGCAGACTTGAAGAAGTCTCTTATGATTCATCGAAATTCTTAGATCAACAGTCTTATCATGATCAGTCACTTGAGTTTGAAAATCAATATGAAACAGGTAAAATCAATGTTGATCATCATCATATTAATAATTTACATCTTACAACAATGGATGATGATTTTCCACCTACCTTGTTGGATTCCATTAGTTCATATCAAGTTAGTGATTATGAGGAATTTAATTCCTATCAAATTGATCAGGATATTAATCATAATGCGGAGAACACTCTTGAACTTGAATTTAAGAAAATCGAATCTGAATTTGATGATCTTTTTAAACGATGTGTTTGTCTGCAAGATGATGTTCATAGGGAGAAAAACCCACAGGAAGGATTATTTCTTTCACATGATTCTATGCACAAAACTTTAGTATATGACTGTCATGATATATCTCTCTCATTACCATATTCTTTCGAACAATCCTATTTTATTAATCACACATATTATGATAGGATTGCAGATTGGCTTGAGAGATCTTTTCTTGCGAAGTTTCCAGAGAATGGTAAGTTGGCATTTACTTTGTTTTTTGAAAGTCAAAATGGTAAGTCTGATTTGTTTATTTTTGGTTTCAAAATACTTCAATTCTCATTGCTGACTTTCATTTTGTTTGATTTTGCAGGATTGGAGTTATTACGATGGCTTCATTGGAAATATACTTTTACTTAGTTTGTATATATTTTATTTTATTAGTTTAGATTAGGTTTATAATTTAGATTAATTTATGTTTGTTTCTCTTCAATAAATGCAGGTATGAAGATAACAAAAGTATTGAAGCTGAAAATGAGACGGCCGCGAACATATACAAGGATGTATTCTTTACTCTCTCTCATTTTTTGTTTTTCTTTATTTTTTATTTCCAAAAACATTCATGTCCTAGTCATATTCGAAATTGTAAAATTATATAACTTTGATATAGAATGTTTTGAATGAAAAATTTTGATCTCATGACTGCAAAACTTTAGTTGAACTTTTAGAAGTTTTCTTTCTTTCTTTTTAATAAAGACCTTGTTAAATCAAATTTCTCACGATTTATTAAGAAAACTAGCACTATCATTACTAACTTTTCTTTAAGTTAGTTGAAGAACTTTGATCTACATTTGGTCTTAGTTATTGTTAATAAGCAAAACACTGGAGGGTGATTCTGAATTTATCCAGTGAATGGTGAAATTCTGAAAACTTACTTTCAGTAACTTGCTGAAAGTAAACTTTTGTAGATACTGTATATATCATATTTTTGTAAATATTTTGATTGATTTTTTGTCTTTTATTTTCTGCTAAATTTTTTTTTTGACTTCTTCAAAACCAGAACATCCTTAAAATTTTGGGAAGCTGTCTTTGTCACAAGCTTACAATCTGATTAAAAAAAAACAATCAAGCTGTTAGAAAAATGTTTTCACTTCAGATTTGAAAAAATCTACACGAGAAACTGAAACTGTTGTAAAAGAAAAGAAGAACACTAGGAAAAGACTGAGATTGTGTTTTATTTCTTTTATTATTATCCTTAGATTTTTCTGAAATGGATAGATCTCGAATTTATCCTTTCTAGGAATATCATTACTCAGTCAGAAATCAACCTTGGGAAAACAATTGAAATTCAGATACGGAACCAGTAATCTCTAAGTCCTTTATGCTATCCTACTCGTAAAGAGTTTCTAGATACACTCCCCCATTATAAGATGCAGATCTTTAATAGATTAGCACTCAAGATTGTGGGTATGAAACCTTCTTCAATTTATTTGTCCAGGGATATAAGCCATTGGGTAAAAGGGTTAAAAGATGGTCCCTTTCGAGGCTATGGACGCCTGTTGGCTGGAGTGGCTCCGTCTGTGACCAATTTGGATTCTAAATCATAAGTAATACATTTGTATAAAACTATAAGAATCCATGAGTCATCCCATACTCGTAAAGAGTTTCCAATGCTGCTTACCCTTAATAAATTCAGAAGTCCTAAATGCTCATATGTTGAAATTTTATCTTGGGACAAGAATGTTGGGATTGACGGTTAAAAGTTAACCCTTTTGAGGCTATGGACGCCTATTGGATGAAGGGATAGAACTGTAGTATTGGGACTAAATCTATAAATATTGGTTAGTTATCAGAAGTTCTTTGAATTCCCAGAGCTAATTTTTTTCCGAGTTTTGAATTTTCCAAAAAACTTCAAAATTTGTGCTATTCTTGAAAGTAATCTTTGGATAATTATAAAAGACTTGAAATCAAACACAGTCTAACATCTAGTGTCATAAAAAAAATGCACAGTTTTCTGATTTCTGTATTAGAAAGTTTCAATATGCTTTGAAGGCTGTCTTTTCTTCATGCTTCAAGATATCTGATCAGATGGTGTGTTTGTATAGAGATAACTGCTTCGCCCTGTGAGTCGCCATTTGTTGGCCTCCCAACAAGATCCCTTTCCAAGCTGCAAAGGAAAGGGAACCCCAAAAGATAAGTTTGACCAATTTTTAAAAATTTCCGTAGCTGTTAGCTACAGAAATTTATTTTTGTAGTTTTTAGCTACAGAAATGCCTTATGAGTATTTTCCTTGGTAATTTTCACTGCTATTCTGGTTTTTGACTTCGCATTTTCTCTTTGTTTGATTTTTGTAAATAAAATTTTTATCACTGAAAAGATAAAATTTCAAAAAAATCATTCAAAACATGTCTTAACCAATGGACGATCAGTTCTTCATTGAAGACTGGTAGAACTTGGAACCTGCACAGCACAATCACAAGCTTGATCGAAGATTTGAATAATGAAACCTAACAGAGAAAGGAAGTCAAATCATAGATGTATATCTAGAAATTATGTTAAAGTATTGCATGATTTTGTCATCAAAGACTGAGATGATGATTATAACATTATGAATGCTTTAACATGTTATCTTTACCCTATCTTTTGACCTTCTATTCATTTTTGCTATCCTATGGTTCTTTGACATTATGGATGTTTCATTCCATTTCGATTTGTTTTAACTGCTTGACAAATGGGATTTCACTTCAATAAGTTATCTACTTATGTTCATTCGACATGATATGAACATTAGCAGATATGACACATTTTTATTCTCATAATGAGATGATTTACATTGCTATTTGACATATGATGTTTTCATTGTGGCACACTGAGACTGAAGTTCACTTCTTCATCTGAAGATATCCCATATATTATTAGACTCAAAACATCCCTCATTATCTATAACGTGATACTCGAGGTTCCCTTGCTATCTCCTTTCATTATTCTATTCAAAGACTTGGCTCTTTAAATACAAAAAACGGTTTTTGGAGTATTTAACACTCGATTACTATAAATAAGTGACTTAATATGTAATAAGAATATAATGAAGTGACTATTATAGTAGTTGGGTGAAGTAGGTCGTGCTAATATCTAATCAATGAAATATAAAAAATCTTACTCATCGACTTCATTTCTATTGAAAATTCATAAAATATTATATATTCATTATTTATTATGCTATCACCAATCCGTGAGCTTCTAAAGATTGGATTTAAAACACTAATTCTCGGTAGATGTATATCTACCGAGTCTAGAGATGTAGTTTATTGGATATTGCGCGTAAATTCAAATTATGAAAAGGGTTCAAGAATATCATCAATGCAACAATTTGAGGGTGAGTCAAAAGAACTTGAAAAGGAATACAACCTTCAAAATATAGCATACCATGGCTGATTGACAGCTACCCGAATTTGACAAATTACAGCGACTATACCAATGACAGACTATGACTAATTCATGGAATCAGTGTAATGTCCAGTTCTACCTGCATTTATTAGTCTATATGACTGAATTCTAGGAGATTGGATCAATATAAATCTTTATGATGATACGGTGATCATAGTTGTCATGTTATAAACTGATCGATTGCCACCTGTCGTTTAACCTGAGTCTACTTAATGAAGCCATCATACTCACAAGTACTTGCATCATAACTTCTGGGATGGTTCTTGGTAAGTTCATTGGAGGTCAATTCATTGTTATTTCAATTTTTGTTTCCAAGTTTAAAGCTCTGTAGTCACCTGGTTCATTTTTTGAATGTGGTTAGGGTTTTCTCTTCTGTTTCTAAGACCACATCCTGCAAGCATGAATCCTGTACATTTCTGAGAGAATATGTGATATTGCATGTTTTCTGCTAAGCTTGATCATTATGATAAATCAAATCACTACCTAGGGTTTTAGCTCAGTCTTCTATCACTCTTGAGCTTTGTTTTCATCGAGTCTTTATGCTCCGAGTACAAGCGAGAGTTTTAACATGTCGTTTCTGCTTGCAACATCTGGAGTTTCTATCAACTCTGTATTGTGAAATTTTAGCAACATTCTGCTATGTTAGCTGAGTATGGGAAGTTTGAGGGCTCACATTGAGCCTTAGGGTTTAGATTGGGTATTTCTCAATTTGGTTCATGCAGTATCGTCCTGATTAAGCTCGATTTCATTTCTGAGTTTATGATTCCATGATTCCGGTCTGCGTAGCGCATTTAGGGTTTGATTTGAAAAAAGAACTAGTTCAATGCTGCATAGAAGAGCTTAGTTTAGGCATTCTGGGAATTCACCTGGAGATTTGGTCTGGCAAATTTATAATAGCGAATTATTGGTAAGCGCAGCTACGTTTTTTCAACTTAATAATTATTTGATGCACTAAAAATGACTGTGAATTTCATCTTTGATTTTGATGTGCTGGGAAGTTTCTGGTCTTTGTTAAGTCTTGATTGTACAGTATGAAAGATAATGACTTACCTTAATTCCAGATTGAGAATTCTTTTCTTCATACTAAAATTTTAAAGTTACATTTTGTTGCTAAACGATCATGGAAACTCCCAGATTTCGTTTTCATGTATTTTTCTTGTTTTTATATCTGGTCGAATGCCTTTCATGGAAAAGGAAATCATGTTGGTAGAATTTCATCTCTTTTCCTCTATCCAA
Source organism: Pseudotsuga menziesii (assembly GCA_001517045.1). Lineage (NCBI taxonomy): Eukaryota > Viridiplantae > Streptophyta > Pinopsida > Pinales > Pinaceae > Pseudotsuga > Pseudotsuga menziesii. The sequence goes on from LPNX010854961.1 coordinate 326,726, forward strand.
TCTTGCATGTTACTTGATTCTTTGGACTCCTCCAATGCAGGTTTTATATAAATAATAGCTGTAGATCTCTTTACAATTTCAGTGAAAATGATCACATATTCTTCTCATTGATGCTATTGTAGACATTCGATCTGAAATACTTGCAGGTATATCATGGCTTCTTCAATGATCATATCATGTTTCAAGCTCTGTATTTTATTAGTTTTACTGCAAAGAGTATTCAGTGCCTGTGGTGACTGTCTGAATTCTAGAGCAACATTCTATGGAAGTTTAGATGCCCTCGGAACTGACAGTGAAGCATGCAGATATGGCTCTTTCGGGAAGAATCTGAATGGTGGTGACTTTGTTTGCGCTTCTCAATTGTACAGGGGTGGCCTTGGATGTGGTGCTTGCTACCAGGTGATCAAATCAACAGTGAAGTCAAATCCTATTTTGTTCATTATATTCTAGGTTATTATATTTTCATTGCAAGGTTTATCTTGTTATTAACCAATGTTGGGAAAAGGGAGTGAAAATAATTATAACCGACATGGGCGTAGTAGGCATTCGATACAAAAGAATATCTTGTCAGTATCCAGGACAAAACCTCTTGATCAAGATCGACGAGAGCAGTAACTTTCCAAGCTATCTGGTTTTTATATTCCAGTAACAAACAGGCCAAAAGGATATCTTGGCAGTTGATGTTTGTGAGGTTGACTCGAGGATTATGTGGAGCATTCCTGGCTGGAATGGTGGAAGCGATGGTGACTTATATGATGAGGACATATTCGATATTCATATTTTGAGTGATTTCTTGAAAGTCAAATTCATAGGTGTCCTTTTAGAGATATATACTCCTAAAGTATCTCAGTCCCTTTATTTTTGCAAAACATTCTTATGTTTAGTATGATTTGTTAATGACTCATCTTTTCCCAAGAAAAACTATTTAAACAATTCTTTGGGAAGAGTAATGGGGGTCGAGAGTTTGGAGAAGAAAGGGACAAGACTACAGTTTGATTTCCCTGTGACTCAAGACAGTTTGCTGTCAGCAGCTACAGATTGTTAAACCGATGATACTTACATATTTTTACAGTATTTCTACTTTGTATATGTGTGTACTGTATCGCTTAGTCTTGTTGTTTATTTTTTCCATATTATTAATGTTTGCTATGATTTCTTTTAAGAATTATGCAAATATATGTTATATACTTGTCGACTGGTACTGATTTCGATTTACTGATGTTTCACATCATATCATATGTGATATATGTACCTATTGTATGATCTTGTTAATTTCAGAATTTCTTTTGATTACTATCAGGATTATTAATGCAATAGTTTCATTGGTAGATCTGATATCAGGTTAAATATTTTATTGCTCCTGATCAGGATAGGACTTAGGTTAGGATAGAATATTTTCTTTTCTGTTAATTATATTGTTAAAAAATTTATTTGAATCATATGTTTATACTCATGTCATATTTAGATTATTCATTTTAATCCTGATTAATGTACATGTGTATATAATGTATCTTTGTAATTGATCAAGTCTGTCAATGTTTAACTTCTATTTTTGTAATATAAACTGATTTAACTTAGTTGATTAATACTGTAATTAATAAAATTCATTAACTTGTACAGAGATGGGTATATATCTGATAAATAGTCAGTAGTATTAGCTCTATCTCTTAGATTTTTCTTTAGTTAGACTTTCAGGCTAACAGAGCCTTTAAACCTGTCGAGAACAACCATCCCAAATAGCTTGGAGCCTTCTTTAAGGATCCCATTATGGGTTGTATTCCCCCATTGTGTGCATAGTCATATATGCCCGTCAACAAGATTATAAATATAAATCACAGAGCTTAATATTCACTTCTTTAGCTTCGCGGTTAGATAGACAAACAGTGCCTTGCTTAACCCTTTACTGGGAATTCACAGCGAAGTTATTAACTAGCAGTGATCTTTACTTATCATATATATAGATATTAATGCATGAAAGAACACAATAAAATAGCACATAGAACCACGACACAAGATATAACGTGGTTCACCCCCAGTGTAGGGGTTACGTCCATAGAATTGTGTTTTATTCAACTTTCTACAAAAACCACAGTTCTGATCTGCGCACTCAGCTGCAGATCCCTTCAAGTCCTCAAACCCACGCACACAGCTGCAAGCCTCTACACACATAGCTGCAGATCTCCTTAATCACCCAAAAACCCTCTGCGCACACAGCTGCAGAGGTCGTCCAGGCACACAGTTGGGACTTAACCTTTTCTTACAAAATAACCTTAGCTTCGCATCAATTCCTCTTACACAAAAAGCCTAACCTCACTTCTTTACAAGAGTGCATATTTATACAGCGCACATATTACAAACCCATGGGCTTAAACCATGGGCACCCCGAACCCTAAACCCTGGACTTAAACCATGGGTTTATTACAAAAAGAAGGTTTTTACTCAACCCCGACACCCCTAAGACTATTTTGAGTCAAGACTCCCCTTGCAATCTCCCGTAACTCTGCGGAGTTACCCATCCTAAGGACCGTTAGGGTGTGCGTCCCAACAGGCCCCTAAGACTCACCAGTGGCCCATCCCAGGACACTTAGCTGCTTTTCTGGTGGTAGAATTTTGTTGGCGAAGCCTGGTGCACTGCCTGTTGAAGCCATACATGCGGTTGCTGGCTGCCTGTTCCTTTCCTTTGTGAAATGCTGGATAAGGCCTTCTGGATCTATCAGCGACCCCACCCTTCGATCTCCTTGCCGAAAATTTGACCATCCACAACTTAGGGTCCCCATAGTTGTGTGTCAAGGTGCATAAGACAAACAATCGCCATGGTTCTGTCAAACCAAGAGGATACATCTTGGGATGTTTCAGAGTTTTGCTGTGAAGATCGGTGCTGTTCTTTGTGCAGCATAGAGTGCACTTCTGCCTTTCTTCCGACCCCTTAGAGAGAACTTCTGCCTTTCTCTGTGCCTTGGTCGAGCACGGCTGCCCAGGTGGATTACTCAAAAGGTTCAGCAAACCTCTCTCCCTGATCACTCGTAATAACTTCTAGACTTTACGGTCATTCGACATAGTGCTAACTGAAGAAACTCCAAGACATGCACAGTGCATGAGTCGCAGGCCGATGTATCTTCTTATAGAATCCTGAAATAGAATTTGTCATCATGGTGCACTAATGACGTCGAATCTGATGAAGTGTCGAAAATCCTATCCACACGGTGCCAGGTTTTCCCAAGATCTCATTATTGCAAGCAGTGAGGGCAGTTCATGTGCCGGTGCCGCCAAGTCTAGTTTGTCCCATCCGTCACATTTTAAGCTACGACACACTTGTAATATTTGACATAACTACTAGCTTCAGCTTCTCCTGGACAATAACCTTCGACACAATATTAACCTGTGAACTTTGACAGTCTTCTCCACTTCGTAGTTTTGAGGACAGCTTCATTATAGTCTAGCACCCAATTTCAACTGTTCTTGGTACTTAGACTATCCTTCCTATGGTTACTTCTGATTAGGAGGCCCTGGCCTGTCCTTGTACTTCTTTAAACGACTTACATTTACCATAGAAGGAAAAATTTCTCCATTCAACTTAGCTAATTGGACTGCTCCTCCATTAGTAACTTTCTGCACTATGTATGGTCCTTTCCAATGTGTCTTGAACTTACCCGGGAATTTCATGAATTTGCTGTCATATAAGAGCACAAGATCACCCTGCTGGAACTGCTTCTTCTTGATATGTCTATCATGCCATGCTTTTTCTCGAGATTTCTGCACATGCTGCTGGAACCCTGCAATAAATCTGTCATCTTCAAGTTCTAGTATCTTTGTCAGCCTTTCTGTTATTATCGTTGGGTCATCCATCTCTATGAAAGTAGATATTCTAAGGCTAGGAACAATGTATTCCATGGGAATGACTGCTTCTTGCCCATAGACCAACCTAAAAGGTGTATGGCCTGTCAATTTCTTGCAGGTAGTCCTATAAGCCCATAGTACTGCTGGAATTCTAAGATCCTAGTCATTACTGTTAACGTTGCAAACCTTCGTCAGAGCTTGTTCAAGGATCTTGTTAAAATCTTTGACAGTCCCATTTGCTTGTGGATGATAGGCAGTACTCGTTTGATGATATACCTAAAATTCTTCAGTCAATACTTCAATAGTCTTATTTAGAAAATGTGAGCCCTGATCACTCATAAGGAATCTAGGACACCCAAATCTGGTCAAGATGTTATTGAAGATGAACTTTGCAGCTGTAGCAGCACTACAGTTCTTGACTGGTTGAGCTTCGGCCCATCGGGTGAGGTAATCAGTTGCTGTAATAATGTATCTTTCTCCTGACTTCTTTGCGGGGGGATTGATAGGTCCAAAAAAATCAATAGCCCATTTGTCAAAAGGTTGTAAAGTTACCTGCGGAACCAGAGGCATCTAATCCCTTCTGGATGGTTTTCCTATCCTTTGACAGATGTTGCAGCTGTGGCAATATTCTCTTGCATCCTTGCGAATTATGGGCCACCACAATCTGGCGGTCAGAATCTTCTGTGTTGTAGCTTTTCCTGCGTAGTGACCTCCTGCTGCCCCAGAATGTGCCTCAGCCAAAATTAACGGATTCTCATGTTCTAGGACACATCTGCGCAGTATTTCATCTGGTCCCATCTTATATAATTGTCCTGCTATTAAGGTAAAGTTAGCTGCTCGAACCACCATCTGTTTCTTCTGCTGTGTTGTCATCTCGGTGAGTGGAAAACCTGTAGACAAATACTGAACAATATCCTGAAAGTATTCATCAACCATCTGGATGGAAAACAACTGGGCATCAGGAATACCTTCGTCTAGGATGGGAGGTTCTTCTCCCGACTCGAGCCTCGACAAGTGGTCAGGACCTAGATTCAGTCTTCCTGGTTTGACTATGATCTCAAAGTCATATTCCTGAAACAGAAGCAACCATCTGCATATCCTTCCACCTAGCACAGGCTTGTTAACCAAATACTTCAAAACGGAATGGTCAGTAAACATCTTAAAATGAGAGCCTAACAGATAATGTCAAAACTTCTACAATGCATACACCATAGCTAGCCCTTCTCGTTCTATCGTAGTATAATTTTTCTCTGCTGTGGACAATTTCCTACTTGCAAAAGAAATGGGGTGATCAATATTACCTTCACCTGACTAGGCCAATACTATACCCAAAGAAATGAAGGATGCATCGACATGCACATGCAATTCCTTATTCCAGTCAGGGAATACTAAGATGGGAGCAGTTAACATCTTTTCCTTCAGAATATCTAAGCTTACTTGACACTCAGGTGTCCATTCGGACTTAATATCTTTCTTCAACTGCTTTTCCATCGGAGCAGTAATCTGAGCATACCCTTTAATAATTTTCCTGTAATATCCAGTATGACCAAGTGTAGTGCGAAGTTGTCTAATAGATGTTGGAGGTGGTAGGTTCGCAATAATAGCTATCTTCGCTGGATCCATCATCAATCCTTGTTTACATACAATGTGACCTAGCAGAATCCCAAAAGGTGCACAAAAGATACACTTTTTCAAGTTTAAGGAAATCTGGTGCTGTCTACATTTATCCAGCATAAGTCTTAAACTAGTTATATGGTCTTTTAGTAGCCCAAAGATAGTCCAATCATCAAAGTAAACTTCTAAAAATTTGTGTATATATTCCTTAAAGGCAGAGATGACTACTCTAGAAAATATAGCAGGTGCATTCTTCAATCCAAAGGGCATAACTGTATACTGAAAGGATCCCATTTCTGTAGCAAAGGTTGTCTTATGTCGATCCTCTGGAGCAATTCTGATCTGATGGTAACCTGAAAATCCATTAGTAAAAGAGTACACTTCTTGACCCCTGACATTGTCTAACACTTCATCTGTGAAAGGTGTGGGGAAAGGATCATGTAGACAAGCATCGTTCAGCTTCCTCAAATCAACATAGATTCGGATTTCACCCTTAGTCTTCTTCTCTTGCACGACCATAGGACTGACCCACTCAGATTCCTCAATGGGCTCAATTATTCCTGCAGGAAGCATCTTATCCAGCTCTATCCTAACTTTTTTCTTGTACTTAGGGTTTAACCTATAAGGACGTTGTTTCACAGGCTTCGCATTAGGTTTCAAGGGGATATTTATGAATCCTATATCACCCAGGATACCTTTCATCTCTAAAAACTTTGTTGGAAATAGGTCCTGATATTCATGGAGAAGTTGGGTCACTTTTCTTACCATTTCATCGTCCCAATAATCTCCAATGGTAGCATGCTTAGGCTGTTCTTCTAAGCCAATGTTTACGGTCCACGTCTTCAGGGGATGTGTCACCTCAGGAACTTCGACTGCTGGTCCATGAACTTCGCAGTGGCCTTCTGACTCCGGAATATCAATGTTGCACAGATCGTCATCCTCGTCAATTGCGAGGTTATAACATTCGACTGCAATAGCTTCTTGTGCCTTCCAATCCGGTTGGTATTCTGCTATCTCTTGATCATCAAACACCTTAGTATGGATCAACCTAATAGCTATGTCTAGAGCAGGCAAAACCTCATTAGTAGAAAATGTCAATACAAAACTGTCAATAAGAGTATCCCAACTTACAATACCCCGGCGAAGATCGACCTCCGCATACCAATTCTTTGCAACATGATCCAAGGTATGCACAAACCTTTGCACCCACTCTGGACGAGGTACATGCTTTCAGGCTTCGTAACATTTCTCCAAATGCTTCTGAGGGTTAGTTTTACCATTAAATCTACTCCAGACCTCCTGTGGTCGATCCGTGAATCTCAAGCAAAGGGACTGTTGGCAAACTTCCCAACTGTGAATGTACTGTTTGTGACCATTCCACCATCTGGTTGTTGTGGCTCTGAATGTTGAATCCAAAGTCTCCATTTTCTGTGAGTCTGGTATCTGGGCTGAGAATTGCTCAATAAACTCTTCTGGGTCTGTCGAACCATCAAAAACAGGTAAGGGTCTTGTCTACGAGCCAAGCCATCTAAGACACTTGGTAATTCTTGCACAACGGTGGCCATGTAGCTCATACAATCTGTTATGCCAATTCTCTAGACCATCATCTAAATATGTCATACAGGAGCTATCACATTGCCAATCCATAATACCTTTGGCATTAGGGTCAACATAATATTCTTCCTTCGTTGTGATATTATAGATATGGTCCAACACATCCTGATCTTCATCTCAGAGGGGTTCTGTTTACCTTTCCCCTTGGGAAGGATCCAATGGGACTATGACTCTCAATATTTCCCTTCGAAAGTCATCTGTCTCTTCTTAAGGTTAATAACTGCATCATTTGACATTTCCCACTCAATACCTAACAAGGCTAGATAGGGATTGCTGTCGTCAATGATTTCAATAACTTCGAAGTCTGCTACAGTATAGACTCCAACAATATCTACTGGAACATTAGGAAATCGTCCTAGGGGTACAATCCTCTGCTGATTGGCTAATCTCAACTGTATAGGGGACCAATCAAGGGTAGGTTTTCCCATTTGTTCCTAGGTTTTATTGGTTAGGACATTTACCTCTGATCCTAGATCCAAAATAACATCAGTCATATCATACTCTCCTATCTAAGCATTCAATCTCATTTCCCTACCAGTTCTTCTGACTCTATGAACAGCTTTTGCCTGACCAGAACCTTGCTGGGGTTCGCAGGAAGCAACAACTTTCTGCAACTCACTTATAGCATTCTGATTTCTTAAAAGTTTCAGACAACTCTGTAAAAAGGAGGACAATGTACTTGCTTTATCCATCGAAGCATCTTACGGCTGCAACTACTGCTGATAGGGCTGCGCAGGTGCTACTGATGTGCTAGAATCTACAAACGCTTTCTTGGCTTCCATGAATGTCTCTTTCTCTTTTTCAATATCAAAGGCGGGGAATTTCTTGGGGGCCTTACGAACCCACATTTCGTCAGGCTGTTCCTCCTTAGTCTGTATGTGCGTCATAGCTCCGCTCCGGGTAACAACATTGATGGCTGGGGCAGGTCTTTGTTCAACTGAGATCATCTAAATATTCTAAGTAGGGGAACTGTTTCTGTCCTAGATCTTAGCTATCAACTGTGGGCACTGCTCGACAATACCAACATGTCATAGTGGGGTTCCGACAGTCGCGAGCCAGATGTCCGGCCTGGTTATAGTTATAACACACCACCTGACCGCGTCCTCTGCCAGCCATGCCACCATGACCACGGCCTACAAAACCACCTCTCCCTGATGCGCCACTGCGGTAGCCATAGCCATCATTACTCTGTCCCTCATTTTGTACCCGATAGGTATCGTAGGTGCGTTCTCTCATGAGGTCATAATTGCAACACTCATCTTCATTATGTCCGATGGACTTACAGAATTTACAATAGGGGTTCTTAGGTACCTGTCCATACCTCTTTAGAAAATAGCAGTCTTCAGGTTGATGCTTCCCTGTTGTTCGGCAAAGCTCACAATAAAGAACTTGCGGGGTAAACGGGTTTGGCGCACTAGTATTCGGGTAATTTCTTACCACAGGGTAGTGTTCCTTGGCGTGACCTTTTGTGCGACATTGTGTACACCAAACCTCTTCGCGACCGATATTTCCTTGTTTCATATCCCGAAGCTCCAGAGCCATCGTTGCCAGCTGCGCTTGGATTTGAGCAATACTAGAATTGTCTGCAACAGGGGCGGTTTCAAGCTTCATCGTGATTTCCAGAGCCTCCTGCTAGTCAGCAACCTTCTGTTGCTTGAGTGGAGTTCGGATATGTGGTAGCAACGCTGCAATAAACCATTCCTTGTGCTGCACAGGTCCAATGGTAAAACTAAATTGGTCTAGCAGAACTTTGAACCTCTGATCAAAGTCCCACACTGATTTACCACGCTTCTGCTAAATCTCTTTCAACTCCATGATACACTGCGACTCTGATTTCGGCTTCTTAAATTCCTTTATCATTGCTGCTTTTATATCAGGCAATGCATGGTTCTGAGTGCTGGAGAACTCCATGAACCAGGTCAGAGCACGATCTCTGAAAGAAGTAACCAGCTGCGCTCTTTTTGTATCTTGATCTGTAATGGACTTAGCAGTCCACACTGCTTCACATAAAAACCAGAACTGCTCTGGATCCTCAAATCCAGTTCCTTTGAAAACAGGTAGCTTAATGTCATCATGCATGTGGGCCATAGCGGATCTAGGGGGTGATGGAGGGGGACTGGAAGTAGGCGGGGGGGAACTTACTGGGGTATACTGACCCGCGATAGGAATACTCGGGCTAGGGGATGAATCTGCGGACCTGGGTAACACTTTTTGGCAAGCGTATTTCGGAAAAAACAAAAAAAATGCACCTCGGTCGAGGGCTTGTTAAACCCTCGACCGAGGTATTAATATCTCGACCGAGGTTTTATCAATCCCTCGACCGAGGTTTTTTTCATCCCTCGGTCGAGGTATTTATTAACCCTCGATCGAGGTATTAAAACCTCGACCGAGGATTAATAAATACCTCGATCGAGGTATTAACTTGGTTGAGGTATGGACCTCGGTCAAGGTACATACCTCGACTGAGGTCCCTCTGTCAAAAAATTTATAAAAAGAGGCCCCTTTTATAAATGAACATGATCATTACATAACTGAATTGTATTTAGTCGAGGAATCACTAAATTACCAAAGACTGCAAAATATATTCATTATAATTGAGCTTTATGTAACTCCAGTCTCTGAGCCGTCGTGTTAGTGGATTTCTATGCATGCCATAGATGTTTCGCAGGCTCCATGTCAATGCCAATGTCAATGATAGTGATTATTGTTACTTTTCCTTTCAATGCGATGTTTTAGCCGGCGAACCAAACGGCCACGCCCGACTGCCTCGGTCAGGTGCGGCCGTTTGGTTGACCAGCTAAAACATCGCGTTGAAAGGACAAGTAACAATAATCACTGTCATTGAAATTGACATTGACATGGAGCCTGCGAAACAGCTATGGCATGCATAGACAGCCACTAACGCAACGGCTCGGAGACTGGAGTTACATAAAGCTCAATTATAATCGTGCTGACTAGTTTCATATTTTCAATTTGCCTTGATTTCCATAAAACTCTCCCGACCGAGGTGCCTATGTCGAAAAAATTATAAAAAGAGGTCGCGGGGGCCGTGGCCGTCTTTTTTGAAAAATTCCAAAAAGTGTTACCCAGGTCCTCGGATTCACCCATACCTTGAAGAAGAAACATGTAAAAACATTACTACTTTTGCTTCCTCTAAATTTTATGTGTAGATCTGTAGATATGGGTCGAGGAGTAATAGGAGTCATAGATTTGATCAATCATATCTATAACTCCTAATACTCCAAGACCCATTTCTACAAATAAAGATAAATGACCCTTCTTTTCATTTCAGACACCAACTCCCAAAAAATGTAATGACCACCTACGCTTCTGTCTTAAGGCTGCTCTCTTTCCATTGAATATTATATGACTAGGACCTCGACTGAGCTAATACCTCGGTCGAGGTCTTAACGAAATCTCGACCGAGGGTTTGTTAAACCCTCGGTCGAGGGCTTACAAACCCTTGGTCGAGGTTTCGTTAAGACTTCGACCGAGGTATTTAAATACCTCGGTTGAGGTTCATACCTCGGTCGAGGGCTTAAGAAAATAGACTTAGCCCACATTCAAACAAATGAAATTTTTTTTGTGCCTTGCAGATGTGTAAACCCTGCCATTCCTAGCACATAACTGAGCGGAGTTGATACTGATAAATTCACCAATGAATCTTCTATCCATTGAGGTATCATACACGCATTTTGGCATTCATATGAAATTTATTTTTTAATTACTTCTAAAACTTATACTTAGAAAACCACACTGCAACTTTGAAGCAGCTCAAAGAAAAATCCGCAGAGTTAAAAATACACAGCCAAAAAATTCTTTAAAATGCACACATCACAGATCGACGTGTCCTCTTCAAAAGGGTATCTTTGGTTTTCCAATTTTTGAAAAAATAGAAAAAATTGCTTTACGTGGACAAATATGTGTTTAAAACGATGCTGAAATCGAATGTGGTCACTTTCAAAAAATAATAAATAATTGTATAATGCGAAAAAAATTAACAAAAAAATATGCACATCACACTGCATTTTATGTAGATCATGCTCATATATATAGTTTTTTAAAATTATTAATGCAAGATTGAATTACTCTACGTGGACATGAGCCACTTATTAGCTTCTTCAAATTTTTAAGGTCACACAGTTCATTAAATGCAAAAATTCACACATTAAATGACATCGGAATATTTTAAAAAAAATATCACTATGAAGCCAACATAATATTCTACAATTTGTTTTTTTACTGCAAGTCAAAATTCACATGGCATATATGCGTTTTGAGGGCTTCTATCTAGCACATGAGTAAAAAATCAGGTTTTCATCACCAAATTTGGCCAAAAAGTGTTACCCATCTTCATGGAATCACCCTAGGGTGACTTTCAGACTGCGACGGGTTCTCGGGGATAATAGGTATTCGCTGCGGGGTTAACGGAGGGTTTCCAACAGAAGGGGTTTATTCAGGTTCTAAATCGGCGGGACTTACAGGGGAATACTCGGTATGCTGACCCTGGGAATAGGATCCAAAATCTCTCTTGTACCTTTTGCCACTTCGCAGCAACCCACTTTGCTCGTCGAAGGTATTTTCACTTGAAAACATAGGTTAGTAATACTAACTCTAATAGTCTGATTCAATTAGCAATATACCTTTTTCAACCAATAGCATTTTAATTCTCAAACTAAATGAATTCAAAAACTTACCCCTTGGTCCGTTGAAAAACTGTCGCTCAGCTTCACTAAAGGAAGTACTCGTGTCGATGGAGAACTCCGTCACAAATGCTTCCCGGGTTCGCGTTGTCCAGAAATCAACAGTGCAGGATATCTCGTTGTTCACCCTTTTTAGTATATTAATTATCGCGGGGGTCCAAGCAGGAAACTGACGTTCTTGGAAGTTCGTTCTTCTCTCTATTAACCTGGATAACCACTGGTGCAACTCTATGTGGATACTACCAAAGAAAATCTCATAAACATCACAAAAAACATACCTTTGTAAAAATTCATTTGCACTGCGATGCGGATCTTTGTTCTCTTGCGCAGCAAATTTCAGATACGTCTCATCAAGCCAATCACCGATTTCCTTCACAGAGGGTCTCCAGAACATAGCCCTCGAGGTACAACGTAAACCCCTCTTGAGCAGATACTGAGTTCAACCAGCAACGGAACCAATTTGTTGGGCTATAGGGTAGACTCGGGCTTTATACCTTTAACTTCACACCAACAAAAGACCCACAGTGTTGGCCCTTTCAGCAAAAACCTGCGAACAGGTTGCAGTCTCACCCGAAACAGCTATGGGGTGCAGCAGAACCAGGTTTCTCCAAGCAGAAGAGGGATATTACTGTACCTTTAGCTTTTAACAGATTATAAATATAAATCATAGAGCTTAATATTCACTTCTTTAGCTTCGCGGTTAGATAGACAAACAGTGCCTTGCACAACCCTTTACTGGGAATTCACAGCGAAGTTATTAACTAGAAGTGATCTTTACTTATCAGATATATAGATATTAATGCATGAAAGAACACAATAAAACAACACACAGAACCACGACACAAGATATAACGTGGTTCACCCCTAGTGTAGGGGTTACGTCCACAGAACTGTGTTTTATTCAACTTTCTACAAAAACCACAGTTCTGATCTGCGCACTCAGCTGCAGATCCCTTCAAGTCCTCAAATCCATGCACACAGCTGCTGGCCTCTGCGTACATAGCTGCATATTTCCTTAATCACCCAAAAACCCTCTGCGCACACAGCTGCAGAGGTCGTCCATGCACACAGCTGGGACTTAACCTTTTCTTACAAAATAACCTTAGCTTCGCATCAATTCCTCTTACACAAAAAGCCTAACCTCACTTCTTTACAAGAGTGCATATTTATACAGTGCACATATTACAAACCCATGGGCTTAAACCATGGGCACCCCGAACCCTAAACCATGGACTTAAACCATGGGTTTATTACAAAAAGAAGGTTTTTACTCAACCCCAACACCCCTAAGACTATTTTGAGTCAAGACTCCGCTTACAATCTCCCATAACTCCGCGGAGTTACCCATCCTAAGGACCGTTGGGGTGCGCGCCCCAACACTAGAACAGCAGTGTATGTACAAAACCGTACTCCACACAAAGTACTCGAGAACAAGACACCCGAAGATGTCTTTTCCGGCAAGAAACCAGAAGTCATCCATCTCAGAATATTCGGCTGTCCAGTGTACATACACATTCCAAAAGAGAAGAGATCTAAATTAGATCCTTCAGGAAAGAAGGGTATATTTGTGGGATACTCTGAAAGCTCGAAGGCTTATAGAATATACTTCCCAAGATTCAAGAAGATCGACATCAGCAGGGATGTGACATTTGGTGAAGACTTAGCTTATAAAAAATCTAGAAAGAAACTTGTTGAAGTTCCTGAAGAGGCGAAAGCACCCAGAATTCATGACACAACCATGAACGAAGAAATTCAAGAATTTGAAGAACCACAAGAACCTATAGATCCACCTCAAGAGAATAATCCTCACAAGAGGAAACCTGCTTGGGTATGAGAAGTTATCCAAGGTGTGGAAAGATATGGGGCTCCAAAAGAGAATCACAGAGAAAGAAAGAGGACCAGATCATGCTCTGGGTATGTAGCATTATTATGTGATTTCATCAATAAAGAACCTTCCAATTATGAAGAAGCGACAAAACAGAAAGAATGGAAGGATGTTATGATCGAAGAGTATCAATTGATCATGAAGAATGATGTTTGGGATATTGTCCCAAGACCAGAAGGGAAGTCTGTTGTAACTTACAAATGGATCTACAAGATCAAGCATGCTACAGATGGTAGCATTGAAAAATATAAAGCAAGATTTGTTGCTCGTGGTTTCTCCCAGAAAGAAGAAATAGATTATGAAGAAACTTTTTCCCCTGTAGCCAGATACACTTCTATCAGATCAGTACTTGCTGTGGCTGCAGTGATGAAATGGAAGATACACCAGATGGATGTCAAGACTGCTTTCTTGAATGGTGTAGTAGAAGAAGAAGTGTATGTGGAACAACCTCTTGCTTTTGAGACACATGATAGGGAGTCTCATGTATGTAGATTGAAGAAATCCCTATACGGTTTGAAACAGGCACCCAGGACATGGTACGACATAATTGACAGCTTTCTATCCAGTTTAGGATTTACCAAGAGTAAAGCAGATTCCAACCTTTGATACAAGCTTGAAGATGGCAATCTAGTGATGCTCCTAATATATGTAGATGATCTATTTGTAACAGGTATGGATGGGTTGATTGCTAATATGAAGAGGAAGCTTGTCGTCGAGTTCGAGATGAAGGACTTGGGTATGATGCATTATTTTCTAGGGATGGAGGTGTGGTAGAATGCAGATGGAATTTCCCTAGGACAAGGGAAATATACAATATAGATCCTGAAGAGGTTTGGGATGATGGACTACAAGGCCATGACCACACCTATCGAATCAAAACTAAAGCTATTGAGTGATGCTTCATCAGAAGCGGTTGATGCTATGATGTATCGTCAGATGATTGGGTCCTTGATGTACCTGACGAACACGAGACCAGACATTTTCTTTGTTGTGAACACCTTGATCTAGTTCCTGACAGATCCGAGACATGTTCACTTGATTTCCGCAAAGCATATTCTGAGGTACCTAAAGGGTACAGTTGATTATGGGCTCAAGCATGAGGCGAATCAGAAGATTAACCTCGAGGGTTATGTTTATTTAGATTGGGCAGGCAGTGCCATGGATAGGAAGAGAACTTCAGGGTGTTGCTTCAGTATGGGATTAGGTGTGATCTCTTGGTTTAGCAGGAAGCAATCCTATGTGGCACTGAGTATAGCTAAAGCAGAGTATGTCGTAGCTTGTTCAGCTAGTTGTGAGGCAGTATGGATGAGGAAGCTACTCTCTGATTTATTTGATCTCCAGTTAGATGCTACTTGTATATATTGTGAAAACTAGAGTTGTGTGAATTTGTCGGAGAACCTGGTGTTCCATGACAAGTTGAAGCATATCGAGATCAAGTATCACTATATCAGGGATATGGTGTAGAGGGGAGCAGTGAAGCTCCAGTATGTTGCGACAGACGAACATATAGCTGATGTGTTGACAAATCCATTGGCCAGAGTGAAGTTTGAGTACTTCAGGGAGAAGCTTCATGTTCTCCAGATTGAGATCCCTTCCAAGGGGAAGTGATGAGTCTATGAGCCATTCTTACATGGTGAGAGGATTGGTTCCTTCCATGGTCAGATGTAAGGGCTGAGCCATTCTGTCATGGTGAGAGGATTGGTTCCTTCCATGTTAGATATGAGTGCTCAACCATTCTGATATGACTGTAGGATTGGTTCCTACATGGTCAGATATAAGGGCTATTTCCATTCTTGGAATGGAGGTGCCTAGTCAGTTACCAAGAATAATTGGTCTAGGACTGAGGGCCATTCTGATATGACTGTGGGATGTGTTCCCACATGATTAGATATGAGTGCATGGCCATTCTAATGTGATTGAGGGATGTGTTCCCACTTGATCAGATATAAGGGCTGATGCCATTCTCTTGGAGAATGGAGGCACCTGGTCAGTTACCAGGAACCCTCAATATGGGGTTGAGAACCTTTCCTGCAAGGTTGCAGGATGTGTTCCCGCATGGTTGGATGTAAGTGCAGAGCCCTTCCAGCAAGGTTGTAGGATGTGTTCCCACATGGTTGGATGTAAGTGCAGAGCCCTTGTAGCAAGGTTGCAGGATGTGTTCCCGCATGGTTGGATGTAAGTGTAGATCCCTTCTAGCAAGGTTGCAGGATGTGTTCCCGCATGGTTGGATGTAAATACAGAGCCCTTCCAATAAGGTTGCAGGGTGTGTTCCCGCATGGTTGGAAGTAAGTGCAGAGCCCTTCCAACAAGGTTGCGGGATGTGTTCCCACATGGTTGGATGTAAGTGCAGTGCCCTTATAGCAAGGTTGCAGGATGTGTTCCCACATGGATAGATGTAAGTGCAGAGCCTTTCTAGCATGGTTGCAGGATGTGTTCCCACATGGCTAGATATAAGTGCTGAGCCTTTTCAATAGGGTTGTGGGATGTGTTCCCGCATGATCGGATGTGAGTGTTGGGCCTTTCTGATGTGATTATAGGATTGGTTCCTACATGATCAGATGTGAGTGTTGGGCGTGCCTTTCTGACATGGTGTTGGATGTGTGCCTCTCATGGTCAGATGTAAGTGTTGGGTGAACCATTCTGACTTGGTGTCAGATATAAGCGATGAAGAAGACCTACATGGAGGCTAGGCCTACAACCAACATGAAAAAGGGTTGGCTCTGTAGAACTTCTTGTGACAAAAAGAATCATGAGATAGCACCCGTGATGATGATCCAACAGTGATGATCTAGATCGAGTGATGATCTAGATCGAGTGATGATCTAGATCTAGCAGTGATGATCCAAATCGAGTGATGATCCAAATCCAGTGATGATGATCCAGATCGAGTGATGATCCAGATCTAGTGATGATGATCCAGATCGAGTGATGATCCAGATCTGAAGATGAAGATGACTTGAATATGAAGGTGACTTAAAGATGCAGATGACGAGATGATCCAAAGAAGAAGAGCAGTGATGAAAATTGTGTCGAGAGAATACCTTCCTAGTTAAGAGGGAGTGTTGATGTAATTGTAACTTCAGAATGTATTCACTTGTATTTCTTATGTACTGTAACCTGATGTTTATTCTGGGATGTACTTGAGTCATGTCATGCCCCAATGTTCCTATCGGGAGGTTCTATAATGTAAACAAGTCATGTGAAGTCATTGTGGGTAACCCTCCTATTGATCAAGGGTTAAATTCCCTGTAGTTCTGGGGCACTAGGGTTATTAGACTCACCTAGTGAAGTCATCCCTATTTGGGTTTAGTCAAGTCAGGAATTAGTATAAATAGAGAGCTCACCTCTCTATTTATTGCACATTCACTCACACTCAGTTGTAGCGCATAGCTGAGGAAGAAGAAGACACTGGGGAAAGGAAGAAAGAGGTTACTGTTGTAGGGAGATCATCTTACTATTTTGGGGTTTTACTTTTGGTGTTGATTCTATCTTTGAGGAAGTTGCGGGGTTTTCTCCATTTATGGTTTCCCTGAGGAAAAACATTGTGTTCATTGTCTCTTGTGTTTGATTGCTGTGCTTGTTATTCTCTTAGTTAAATATCCTAATATAATGCTAGCTTAATGTTAAAAATATAACACTCAACAATGATTCTAGCTAGTAGCAACAACTATTGCTCATGGTTGTACACACCTATTCCTCTAGAACCAGTAGAATAGCCAGTCTAGAGATAGAGATGGAAATAGAACCGTTCTATGATAGATTCCTTATCTCATCAAAAGAATAGATTTAGTTTTTTATAACCTATTGTAATGTATTCATGTTCCTAATCTAACTTACAGATGTCCTTATGTTGTTCCAAATTAAATACCCTAATGTGTTACTAATGAGCCTAACCTGCTAATGTGCTAATGTTACTAATAATAGATATAAGCTATGTTCTTAGTAAATAAAAATAGAATCCTTTATGGTGTTGGTTTGAAATGATAAGCATGATTCTTGTTCCTTAGAAAGTTGTAGAGGTTTCATGTTGTTTCCTGATAGAGGTATGTTGTGATGAGGTAATCTGCGGAGTCCATAAGAGCTTATGAGCCTTATTCTTTGACAGATATGAAGAGAGGGTTTTCCTTTTTTGTTTTCTCTGTAATACTTGATATTTCTTGACCTTACCAGGCACACTTCATATTTATTTACCCTAACACACACTTTCTTGGAATTACAAGAAACAAAATTAAGGAAAACTTAGGATGAGACTAAGTTTCTTGCATTCTTAATATTCCAGAGATTTGTAAATGTGAGGATATGTCTCCAAATTATATTAGCGGCACCAACATATAGAGAACAGATGAACATCCCCATTTCCATCTTTATTATTACCTAAATAAAAACAGACCCTTACCAAGATACTAGCCCCAATTTAACCAAACCATCCAAATAATCAAGTTAAAACCCTAATCTAACTCAATCCTCTAACCCAAACATGGATGTGCTAATTGAATGGGAACCTTGGTCGCAAAGAGTCAAATTTAGGATTAGTGGGAAAAGAGATTTAAATATTTCATCCTACAAGAAGCCAATTGTAGGGTTGTAATACCATAAAGCTTAAGGAGTGTGTCTTGTTTAGAGGGCATGTATTAGGACAATAAAATTTTGTTTGGTGTAACTTTTCACTAAGCCTATATAAGTTTCTTAATAGGCTTGCAAAAACCCCATAATATCAGTATTGGAGGAAGAAACCTGTTTCCTACATTGTTGCGGACCTAGTTACTTTGAACCATTTGGATCATTGACTGAATCAAGTTGTTGAATTCTGGGTTTATAACACAATTAATGTGTACATTGTATAATTTGTAGTAGAGAATAAGCAATCATTTTCAAAGGAAGAATAAAACATCAAGAAAGGGCTGCAGAGGAGGATTATTAGAGAGATCCCAGTTTGGGTTAAGGTTTATATGGTGGAAGTAGTATTTAGTGTATTAGCACAAATTGAAAATAGTTAGTAATAACTATGAGACATTTAGAACATAATTAATAGTGCTGATATATGCATTTCACAACCCAAAATGGAGTGTATTGTATCATCTATCCATCCATATGTTCGTCGATGAGAAATTTGCATAGTTTTTAGTTTTTACAGTCACTGAGATAGGCCAAAAATGAGGTGGTGAACCTAATGGATTAGGATATGGAAAGGTCCCTCAAGATATTTTGTTTATGAATGATCAAATTACGCATGCATAAAGCTAGATATATTTTATCATGGACAAAGCAATTATTTCTTCCTCAAATATCATAATATATGGGGTATCTAAATATAAAATGTTCCGTTGTGTTCATCTTATTAGGATGGCACAAGTAACTAATTTTATTTATTTGTTGTATGTGGTGATCTAAATTGGCACACAAGTGAAAAGAACTTAACTTGTTGTGTATAATATTTAGATCATGTGACAAATGGCACTAAATGTACTTGGGACAACATTGATAACATCTTGTACCTGCATCAAATTCTCATAATGGAAGGCCATCTCTTTTTCTGAGAGGAGGAGGTGATCAAGGGTTTCTAGTGAGTATTTAAAGGGAGGTAGGTGCTTAGTAAAAATGCTAATAGAATAAAGGAACAAAGAGCCTTAGAGACCCAACATTGAATGTGTCCAGATGGTACTAGGGAAGCAATCCTCTTTGAGGAGAAAATAGCCAAATATGGGTCTTCGAATGACGTCATCTCACCAGTAACCTTGTTAATCTAGACATTGAATCATATTTGGGTCTCCATTGCACATCCCTGTCCAAAAAAAAATACAATGCTAGACCATCATAGATACTTAATGATTGTTGTGACTTTTGATCCCAAATGGCATCCTTAGTTCTACCACCCCTATCTCTTACAACAAAATCTATGATCTAGGGAATTAATGTCCAAGGTTATCACTTACATATTATAAGTATCCAAAAATTATTTATCAATGTATTTTATATCGTTTCCAAAGGACTATGTCACTACTGGTTATACTGGAAGTCAACTCATGTCGTTAAGAAACCTTACATAAACCTTTTGTGTACACAATTTGTTGGGCATATCATTTCTTTTTTACTACACTTTGGAGTGGATCATGAGATTATGCTTTATTTTATGAATAAATGTATGTTGTACAATAGCATCTTTCTAGTTCACTGTGTATAGATTTCACTACCTTCATTGCTTAGGTGTGAAAGAATGTTTGCTTGAAAGCTGAGTATCATTGCTCTCTAAATTTTTTTAGGTAAACTCACCATTTGAAGCCTTACTACTATAGCTACATATACTAGTTTATGAGCCATCTACTGAATTGGTTGGTTGTTATTTTATTTGTGCATGCCCTAGCCACTTTTAGGTATGCTAAAAATATGATATGTTGGACTAAATCTTATTGATATGTATTTCTAAAATTCATCGAGATGCTTACTGAGAAGACATACTTATCTTAGCACA
Organism: Pseudotsuga menziesii; assembly: GCA_001517045.1. Lineage (NCBI taxonomy): Eukaryota > Viridiplantae > Streptophyta > Pinopsida > Pinales > Pinaceae > Pseudotsuga > Pseudotsuga menziesii. The sequence goes on from LPNX010854961.1 coordinate 346,848, forward strand.
CGTAGTCATAGAGTATCGGCATACTATCATATTTCTCGGTATAAATATCAAAATTTGAATTCCTTTTCCACCACATACTACTCCCAAGCAATCTTAGGAACTTTGGCTTCCAAGCTAGCCTTCTAATACCTCAAAATACGTTGGATCACCCCACTTATAAGAACATGCATAATTGGGATGTATGTGGTAACATAAACTACAAAATGTATTGAGATCAACACATTCTTGTTATTTTTGGAAGAAAATAACTAACTATGGTTGGAAAACATGTCCAAACCCACATAGTTGTCTAAATTGCATGGGTGGTAGGCTTCCCTGCCTCCCAGTAGTCAAACAATTGGGATTTATTAAAGTTTCCATCTTTTTACATACCTATAAATAGATGTGTGCACTACATATATACAATTTTTCTCATTAAATGTTAAATACCTTATACCTTGTTCGTTTAGGATTCAGATTTTTTTCCATCGTAGTACTTGTAGCAATGGTTCCAACTTTGAGAATCTAGTTTAAAGACTAGGAGAGATATCTTTAATGATATTAAAATAGGTCTCAATGTGTTGTAATGGATAATTCACCTAATAACCTAGGTCTGGGGGTTACCAACATACTAGACCTTGCAGACAGTTTGATTATAAAAGTACAAATAGGAAATAGGGAAGTAGCAGGAACTTACTTGTAATAAACGAAGGTTGATCCAAGCTGATTCCTTCCTCTTTGCTCCACTCTTATAATCTCCAGGATAATTCCTCCTTCAACCTGTTAACAAAAGGTTCTTCCAATATACAATATGATTCATATATAAAGATGCAGGTTAGGTAAATCGCATATTATAATGAAGTATAAATCTTTACCAAACTACAACACATGAAACACAATATGGAAGAAGTAATCTGCTTTATTAACAATAAAAGAGGGAGTTTAGGTTACAACCCAATGCCTGAACAAGGGACTCCTCTGTCACCAAAGGACTCTGAGTTTCTCTGCTCCAAAGGTTCTGTAGTAAATCCACCAGCATAACTTTGCTCTCCAAGTATATCTATCAAACCCGTCCCCAAGGCCTCTATTTATATAGGTGAAATGAGGCAGTTCTCGAAGGTTAGGGAGGTTGCAGCAGTTAATGGGATTAAGATAAATAAGATAACTAATC
>LPNX010854975.1:0-15235 GCA_001517045.1 Pseudotsuga menziesii
TCGCTGGAGTCAAAGGTGTAGAAGGAAAACTAGATCTAGGGGCACTAACCGGGGGAGGTAGTACCCCTTCAACCGGAAGGGTTGAGGTAAACACAAAAGAATTTTCTTCTGCAGAAGACATGACTCTACTCAAAGGGACACCTACCACTGGTGAACTAAAAGGTCTAACTTGGACGATCACAGGATCGTTAAGATCAGTCAAGGGGGTGTTAAAATTTCTTGCAAACTCGTAAGTCTGCAATTCTTCTATCTCGACTGTGTCAAAATCAAAATGGCTAGCTATCAATTCCGGTTCACCAAGAACCTCACTTATACTGGTTCAAAAGAATCGTCTGTGTCTAATCTCCACCTTTGGGGTAAAGGTGGAGGCTCCAATGCAGTGAGAGGAGGAAGGTTTCTCAACCTTCTTAACCTTCTAACAAGTTGGTCCTCCAGAATTAAAAATTTGACTAATCACACCCTAAGGTCAACTAAACACAAGAAAATCCACAGAGCATACACTAAAAAGATCCTAGAGTCTCAAGCAATCAAACCAGGGTATAAAGATATGCTTTCCCGAAGAAAGTTGATGAACGATTACTTGGCGTCCTTGAGGGGTTCTTAGGCACAAGCGGAGGAATCACCCACCACCCTCCTGCACTTTCCACAAGGGTTACCTTCCAAGCCCGTTCAAGGTGAACCATAAATAACCTTCCGGTTTACCTAGGTATGAACCCTAAAAGACAAGAGACTAAAGGCTACCTTGACAATACCAGCTGTCTGGGGGGACATTCATCAGCCGAACTCGTACGCATGGGCAGGGTAGCTGAGCCCGAAACTCTGTCTAGGATAGAATCCCCAGATGGGTAAAAGTCCTGGGTTACGCTTTGACAAGGATTCGGAGGGTTATCTCCTCTGTCCAAGCCTCCACACGGCCTAGTGCTTAACTCCCGTTTGAGAGGAGCTTCCCAGATACAGTGATAGAATCAAGGATTTACCTAAAGAAAGGTCCACTACGTCTGAGTTTATAACTTGTGGGAAGTTTACACTCCCTAGCCCACAAGTCTAGACTAAGCTAGTAGGTGAAAGGTCCCTAAAAATAAAAACTCACTAGTAAATTTTAATTTATGCGTTTATTTTAAGGGTTGTTTCTTACTCAAGAGGAAATGGAAGTGATGTATTGTATGGTGTTTTGACTCAGCAAGAAATAAATGAAAGTAAGGTGCATTCAAAGCAAACTACTACTATAACATAAACTTCTTTTCATTTTTTCAAATATGTATTGATGACCAAAAAGCACTGATAAGAGAAACTAAGCCTATATATTTTTGTAATTTTCTGAGATTATATATTTTTAAAATGAAGCAAACACTACTTATGCAAAAATCACAATGCAAAAGACTAACTATGTTTTCTTTTTCACTTTAAAAATTGCTCAAAAATCTACTATGCATCTACAATGCAATATGCTTGAGTAAACTTGAAACTTATGAACTGTATACAAACTACAAACTGAAGCAAACAGGCTGACAGAACCAACAAACCAACAAGAGAAGTAGACTAGGAACCCTAGCTTGGGTGCAAACAATGACACAAAACCACTGCAAACTTAAAAAGGAAAGTGCAAACCAGCAACTGTCAGAAAGCAGACTGGAAAAACAGAGCCCAAGACCCTGATCACTGATCTGGACTAAGACACTTTAACCAAGAACCCAAACAGGCCAAATGCTTTAGGATGCAAACAGTAAATAAACCAAGTAAAAAAGACTCAATGGCTTTCAAAAAGCACTAAGATGTGATCACCTGAGGCAATCAAACAAACTCTACAGCATTCTTAAAGAAAGTCTTCTCAAAAAACAAGGACTATAGCAAGAAAAGAAACAAGCAAACTCTTCTCTAAAAATCCCAATTTTCAAGAGTACTCGCGACTGTCTAGCAGTGCAACTCACGAATGCTCGCGACTGTGCAGTATAACAACCCGCGAATGCAACTTTATACTCGCAACTGTTCAGTAGAAAAACCTGCGAATGGGTATAAAAATTTTCTCAAAAGAAAAGAAAAAACCCTAAGACTTTCAAACGCTGAAGTAAGCAAGAGCCAGGATAAAAAACCACAAACAGACTCACAAGCAAAACTGGTCAGAATAACAGAAATGACCTACAGCAGTCTAGGCTTCCCCAGCGGAGCCGCCAGTTATGTTGTATAGGATTATGCACCTAATAATCGTAGGTCAGGGGTTACCAACATACTCAAAAACTTGCAGACAATTGACTTCTAAAGTGCAGAATAGGAAATAGGAGGGTTAGAAGAACTTACTTGTTAAACGAAGTTCGATCCTTGCTAGTCCTCTTCCAATCTGCTCCACTTCCAAAGTCTTCAAGGCTCACTCCTCTTTCACCTGTTCAGAGACAATCTTCCAGATACAGGGTGATTCATATATATATATATTAGCAGGTTAGATAAATCAAATATGAAATACTGAAGCATAAACAATTATCAAACCAAGATATATGAGACACATGTGGAAGAAGTAATCTCTTTATTATCAATAATGAGAAAGTTCAGAGTACAACCAAACGTCTGAGACAAGGACTCCTCTGTCACCAAAGGATTCTGAGTTTCACTGCTCCAAAGACTTATGTGAACAATCCACCAGCATAACTTTGCTCTCCACGTATATGTCTCAACACCCTCCCCAAGGCCTGTATTTATATGGGTGAAATAAGGCAGTTCTCGAAGGTTGGGGAAGTTGTAGCAGTTAGGGGAATTAAGTAAAATACCTTAACTAATCTCCCATTAGCGTGTGTTTTTATGTTTTCATGTTAAGAGGCACATTCGCGGGTATGTAGTGGAGAAACCCGCGAATGACTCGCGACTCTGTATAAGCGCAACCCGCGAATACATGGATTAGCGACTTGCTGTAAGGGAGACTCGTGAATGATGTGCGAGTTGTCTAAAAAGAGAGTTGCAAATACATCCTAACATGGAAAAAATGGCAAAGTAACTAGCTGGATGAAGGTAGAATGTATTTCTTTACAAGCCAAGCTATAGTGTTATGGGCAAACCTCTATCCATAAGTGTCTTTTGTGTGCCGACATGATGGATATCAGCACTCGGACGGAGAGGTGCCACTCAAGTGTATAACAATAATGTAAAAATGGATGTTGCTGCAAATGTAAATAATATGGTTCTCTAATCATGTCATCATCAAAAGGATAGATAGGATTTTCATACTCCAATGAAGAATTTTTCCAACAAGAATTTGACACCAATGAAGAATTTTTCCAACAAGAATTTGACACCAATTATTTAGTGTCATGGAGTATGTTAAGCTCCCCATGGATATCCATTTCAGTCATCTTCAAATATCCTTCAATAAAAATAGGTTTTTTTTTAGGAGTCTCCTCTTCTTCTTTCTTCTTGATTTGATCAACTTCTTGAAGCTCAAGTGGTGATGGGGAAGTTGACCTTGGTTTTTCATTAGCTACTAAATTTTCTTCATCTTTATGCTCATGAGAAATTTGTCTTGCAACAACATTTTCAAATCTGATCTCTATGTCACCAACATAGAGTTGTGAGCACCCATCAGTAGGTATTCCTTCATAGTTCAAGCATCCATCAGTAGATTCCCTTTGGTCCATGTCCACAATAGAATGTGTTTCATAATGATATTCAATAGTTTCAAGGTAATATTATTCCTTATAATGTGATGTTTCTTTATATTTTTTTAATTCATTTGGGAGTTACTTTCGATCCTCTTGATGTAATCCTTTTTTTGCTTCACCACCCACAAAAATTGGTGGTTCCTTGGTCTCCTCCATACTTGTGCATTGTTGATTATTCCTTAATGAGTTCTCATTTTCCTTCATGTAAAAAAATACATATTTTATAAGATACTCTTGTAAATAATACCGTTCATGAATATCCCATCTCAAATTTTTATACCCCTAGTAGCATGCTTCGATATCTTTGGTTGTAATCTCTTCTTCCATTGGTGGGGGGGGAAAGGAAAGTGGGCTTAGTGGATAGATTATGAAACCAAGACATCTCTGAAAACGTTTATTCAATGGATTGTATTGATGAAAAAATGCAAGGAACATTCTTTGATACCATTGTAATGTCCCTTTTTAATAAATTTTATTACAATGATCAATTTTTCACTTTTTTCCCTATTTCTACCTTTGACTAGTTTTGATGTTTACGTCTCCAAACTGACCCAAATGCTCCCAAATATTATGAGAAGATATATGACTGATATTAAGAATTGAATATTATTTTAAGGGAATATTTATGACCCTCCAAATACTTATGCAAACTTTTTTAATATTCTGACCAAGGTAGGAGTTTTCACTAGCAAATTAGGGTTCTAATTCCCCTAGGGTAAATGCTGAAAATGGATTTCCAAATGCTCCCAAACCCACTAAAATTTCTGAACAGAGGTAGAGGATGTTTATGGTACATTATTAAGGTCTCATTTGAATTTTTATTCATTTTATAAATGCTGTTATAACCCTCTCCTAAAAAGCTACAAAATCACTAGTTCGACCCTTGGGGAAATAGCACCAAATCTTCTCCAAATGCAAATAAACTGAGTAAGATGACTTAAAATTCTTAAGTGATGGATATGAAACTTTTAATTATCATAATTTGCAATCCATTCATCATAAATATATCATAGAAAATTTATTTCATTCGAAATCATCAACATTACAATGGCATACATCAATATAGTGGGGAAATGGTCATTAATACTCACTTTTACATACAACCATATGGTATTTAGACCTAATACTTTATGAATACGAATAAAAGAGTATATTAATATTATTAAAATCATAAATGGACCATGATAAGCTCTCCCAAATAATACAATATCTCACCCAAAGCATAAACCCTCCATGACCAAGAATATGCAATAAAGACTAGAAATAGTTGAGAGAATTTGTTTCATTCACTAGAAGAAACCAAGAGCTTCCATGTAGCTTACACCTACAAATACAAACTCCATTAAGGCTCCATGAAATACCTGAATGGCCTCTCCAAACACCAACTTGGATGGCAATATTTCATCCTCGAAATTGGCTAAGGCAAGAAACTAGTCATCCACTACACTAGCTCTCTCTCTTCAAAAATGCAAATTTCTCAAATGATCAAAAAACCCTTCCCTTGGTTGATCCCTGTATTTTATAAACATCCTTATCCTTATAACGTTACCAATCCATCCACAAACTCAATCCAATGCGAATTAGGTTGTGTGCTCAAGATTTTCCATGTGTCCTTCCTTCCCTAGCCTTCCATCTTTCCCCAATTCGAGTAGGGACCCATTGAGATTCCCCAAATCATATGAGCGCATTATTGGATGCTATATTTAGGCCTGACATGTCATAATGATCAGATGTCGGCCTTTAGGTCTGCAATATGTCATAAATTTCATAGTATATTCATCATTGGTGTCATAGATGTCATAGATGTTAGGGAATCTAGCCCAAGTGTCCAAGAAGCTCCCATTTGACTCTTCATCTCCCATGTAAGTTACATTTTCTTCCAAATTTGACCTATTATGCATATGGCCAAGTGTATTATCCTTATAACTCATCCAAGAACATTAGGCTTCCCATGGATTTGAAATTGCAAGAGGAGGATGCCATGTGGCACATAAATTCTAGCTTGTGTGGGCCCCATAATCTCCACGTGTCTCCATGCTCCATTGCCACTTTGTTTTTCTCTTGTATTTATTTAATTAGCTCCATTATTAAATATTTATTCCATTATAATGTCTGAACATCATTTATTAGCTCCCTTATTAAAATTCCAAATGTATCCCTCCAACCTAGGGAACTAGTAGGATTAATGGAATTGTCCTGCTATGTAATTACTTGAATGGGGACATTATAGTTTTTGACTTTATGGTAGGTATTGGTCAGAATCCGACAAGTTTTTATTTGGTAAAATCTAAATTTGGAAGTGTTTAAATTGTGTTTTTGAATATATAAATAAATTCAATACCCTCGAATACCCCCATGACACCCAAATAATGCAATTTCCATATCTAATATATGTGATTCTAATATTTTTTAAATATTTCCAACCTGACTCCAAACAAAATAAGACATAAAATATGCTCAGAAAAGATTGAAAACTTATAATATTTAGACTACAACTTAAAATATCACAAAAAAATTATATGTTGGAACAAGTTTGACAGTCACATACACATATTTATTTATTTTTAATATTATTATTTACATTCAATAAAAAAACAAAAATTAATGCATTGGATATCATTTGAAAGTCATTTATTTCAATACCATATTTCTCTGTAGGTGACCAAGCATGAATAGTAAGAGGTGCATTTCTTTACCTCAAATCAAGCAAGTTCCTCTCCCATATGCCTTCGATATTAAATGTAAGTTTGTTGCTTTTTTAATAGCAGTCCCAGCTTTTAATGGATGCTATTTTTTCATGGAAGGAGGCACTAAAAGCATAAGGCATTTCTCTTGGGCACTCTGACTACTTTTTCATTAAAATACTACCGCAATTTATTTGTTTGAATCTAGGTGAATTATTTTATTTCTCTTGGTTTTAAACTCATGAGTATAGAATTTATGGTTGCACATGTTTCTTTTTAATTAACAATCAAATTTATTTTAAATCCAAAGAAATAGAATAATGAAAAAATTTAATCGCTTGTGTATTTTTTTGCATGTGAATTGTTGAGTGTAAGTGTAAACTTGGTTATAGTTTGTTACGCAATACAAAAGAAAGATAAAACCGTATTTGCATTCCTTCCTCATTTAATCTCATTTTCATTGATTAAAAAATAGTTATGTTCATTTTACAAGAAAAAGGGTGTTATGCTAAAACTAATTTGCATTGGGATTTCATGTTTAGAATTCCCCTTTCATTCTAATGACAAAAAATATGATTTCTTGTCTTTGTGTCATGTTCCCAAATTTTTTCTATGGATCATTCCATTGGACTAAGGTTTGTTGTAATAGCCTAGGTCACTTAGCCATGTTCATGTGAAATCATCAAAGTGGTGGCATGGGTTGAAAAATTGCTAATTATCATGTCCAAAGGTTATGATAGATGCTACATTTTATATAATTGGACAAGGTGAGCCCACATGAAGGTTGGAAATCCCCAATTTGAGTTGCAAGTGGAAATTAATATTAATTTGGAAATTGTAGTCCACATTTTCCTAAGCACTAATTGATCAAATCTCTCCAGGAAAGTTTGTCCACAAGTTGGGAATAATGCTTATCAAGGTTTAATGAATCGTAAATGGTCCATGTGGCCAAGAGGGCACATATAAATATGGATAGGACCAAATTAGTTTCCTCCCTCAAGAAATATAGATAAAAGCAGTTAAAAGTAGGAAAGTAGGAAAGCAATAGGAAAGCAGGAAAGTAGGAAAGAAACAAAAAAGCAGGAAAGTAAAGGTTTCCAAATCTTTACTAGAAAGGAATAGTAAGGAATGGAAACGACCAAAAAGTACTAGGGAATCTCATCCAAAAGCTACAAGTTGCAAATTCTCCAAGAGAGGACACACTTGGTGAGAGATGGGTCCATATGAGCAAGTAACTTACCAAAGTTTGCTCATCTCATCTATGGCTCGAATTTTTCAGGTACACAGGGTACTCCCAAAAGACCGAACACCTTCAGAAACCGCTTCACACAAATAGATCACAGATCAACACATCGATGTTTGTCATGTGGTTAAAACCCTCAAGAGGGAAACAGTCCAAAGCCCCAGCCAAATAGCTACTTGGAGCAATTTATTATGCAAAAGAAAGAAAGTTACATATGAGCTTCTCATAATCGATCAACTAGCCAAGGACCCTCTATGCTCTTTAAATAGAGATCATAGACCAATCGGGTGTTAAGCCACGAATCAATGGTAGGTATGATCTAAGAGAAGTTGAACCGTCAGATCACTCTATGTCTAGAACATCTCGTGACCGTTGGATTAGAATATTTACAAATGCATACTAATGCATACTAAAAAAACACACTTTTACCTAACAGATATATTACACAAGTTGATCTTAACTAACTCCTAAGTGTCTAAATATCCATCATAATCTAATAAATGAGGCTTGAGTGCACCCATTCCCATATTTTTCCATATTTTTCATTTTCCTTGAAGAGATATGAGATTTTATGTGCTTTGGTGATGTTCCCCTTGCAACCTGTTGGGAGATATGCCCCTTCTGTCCAGTGTAGCTAGTTGAAACAACTTAGCTAGTGATTGAGGAGTTGGAAACCCTCTCTATAAAATTGAGTTGCATGCAACAAATACAACAACATTATATTAATATGCAAATGATTTTATGCAGTTTTTTATTCAGGTCATGTCATGATCCAATCTCCAGCTAGTTAGAGATTCCATTAGTGTTTGTGTAGTTCTAGTTTTACATTGTTTTGGTGTGTAGTTTATGGACGCATTGGTTGAGGCCCAAATATTGATGAGGAAAAACAATTGGCTGTTATAATTTTAATGCTTCCAATATGATTATGTTACATATTCAAACAATTGGAATTATATCACAATAATCATATGCAATAGAATCACTGAAAGAAATACAAGCACAACACAACAAAAGAACACAAAGATTTTCCTCTAGGAAACCACAAGGGAGAAGAACCAAAAACTTCTTCAGTATATAATCGTCAGTAAGTTCAATGTATTATAGTACAACTAATAGATAAATGGTATTCCATACAAAGATCCCGATAATAAGACAAGATATAAAACCCAAGAATAAGATGTCTTCACAAATGCAAATACTCTTCTCCCAAGTGAACTTCTTCTTCTTCTCTCTCTAGAAAATATTCTTTATTTCTTAATGTGTATGAATGGGAAGGGTATCTAACTATTTATACTTATTTTCCAAGTGAATTTTCCACTAACTAGGCCAACTTCACTCGGGTATATTTACCCAATGTTGTTGCAGTTTTACATAGTGGTTTATGTGGGGATGACTTCACTATTTTTGCTTGAATTATTTTAGGGTAGTTTACATTATTGATTACAATAATAATATCTCAAAAGAGAGTACAACAATAATACATCAATAATACAAGAATAATATCTTCCAAAGTTACACAATAATCAACACTCCCTCTTAACAAGGAAGATATTATTCTCCCACAATCATCATCATCAACATAATTGTTGCAACTCTTTACTCAGACCATTGACTACTGACGTCTCTTGAATCTATACGTAATAAGAAGTTCTACAGAGCCAACCCTTTTTCATGTTGGATGCAAATCCACATATCCATACAGTTCCATCCCTTTTTCATGTTGGATGTACCTCTACAATTCCATCCCTTTTTCATGTTGGATGTACCTTTGGCTATGACTTTAGCTATCATCTTGTAGATGCAATTGCATAAATATATAGGTTGATAGTCATCAAAGGATGTAGGGTTATATTTTTTGGGGATTAGGTCTATAAAAGTATAATTAAAAACCCCTAATATCCTTCTTGTAGCTCTTGATTCTTCTATAAATGCAAGGAGATCAAAATAAAAAATAAAAAAACTCCATAAAAGATTCAAAGAATTCCACTAGAAATTCATCTGGTCTCAAGATCTTATATTTTTTCATAGAGTGTACAACCTTCCTTGTTTCCTCAATAGATATTATGTGCATGATAGAAAAATTTTGCTCACCATTAAAATATTTGAGAAAGAGATCCATAGTGCACATCATCTTATCTATGGATGCAATTTCCTCTTCTCTAAAAAAACATTTGAAGTGGGAGACCCCTACTTATACCAAATTGTTGAACCAATCACCCATAATACATCCTCCTTGTCAATGTTCCAAAGAGAATTTGAGTATTTTCTATGCTTCATATGGTTGTGAATTTTTTTTGTGTTATCATCTCCCTTTTGAAGCCATATAGCACAACTTTGAATCCTCCATGTGGCTTCCTTTTCCTTAATAAATCTCCTATGTTGAGATTACAGGGCCATTACATATTGTTTTTGGTCAATCTAAGAGAATCCCTCAAGATTTGAATCATGAAAGTTGTCCAAAATCTTCTCAATCCTACATAATTCAAACTCCAAAGTTATTCTTCTCTATGTTTCCTAAGGAACTAAACAATGTTTAATCCTCATTAGGTTATGGTGAAAATGCTTACATGCTGAAGGATGAGAGTTCCTATCAAAATAAATCCATGAAGCACATATCATATCACAATAAGCTTATTCGTCCATCCAGGAAGAGAAAAACTTGAAGGGGCATGAAGGAATACATGTAGCTACCATCAGATCCATCATAATAGGAAAATAGTTAGAGAAACCAGCTTCCCCAACCCATTGTTTAATACTAACTAGTGCATGTATAATTCCATCATTAACTAGGAAGTTATCTAATCGCTTGGCCACTCTATCAAAACCCATGTGCATATTGTGTCACATGGGTCGAAGTTTTATAGGAGGAATATAATATAGAGAAATATCATCTAATATTATGATGAATATTTGAAGAGAAAATATTTGTGGGAATTGGGTCCCTAGGACTCCACCTCACTAATGGAAAAATTAAGGCCGCCACCTAGAATCAGCTTATCCCCAGCCATATTTACTGAATGAAAGAGTCTCTCCTAATACACGACCCTCTAATTGTTGGGTCCATATGTGTTAGTAATGTTTATGGAATGTCCGAATTCCTGAAAGAATAAGGCATTTCCCAACCCGAAAAAAAGGCAATGGATATCCATCTAGTTATGAGACCTATTCAACGTCCTATCCCATCACAAATGAAGAAGTCCCAACCAAGCAATAAATATCTAATACCAGATAAAATTAGGTCCCCACATGACAAAGTATCTTAAGCATAAGGACATAAGGATGATGAACATTAATTAAATGGTAGAGGCCATTTTTTTTAGGGTAGCCCCGTTCCTCGACAATTTATGGATAAAATTATCATGGAGGCATGCCGCTTGATCTAGTATTTCTAGCTATAAGAATCTATTTCATAGTTTTTTGTCTATCGGCTTTTATTTTATAGAAATATTTTTCCCTTGTTGTAGCCATCATCGATACCCTCCCCCTCAGACATGGAGGAGAGGGTGGAGAAAAATGTTGTAGTCTGCCTCCCATAAATGGTTCTATCATACTCGTTTTAGCTTTATTTGATCTAAGAAATTCTTAACACGTTACGCCTCCCAATATCTATTTCTTTACCGATCAACCCATTGCATAAAATTGTCACGACTTTACCAAATACATAATATCATGCATGCCAATCACATTAAAACATATTCAAATTTCATGTTTCAAAAGACTACATTAACACATTAATGCATTAAACCTTAAGTGCCAAAGTACCCACCAACTAGGTGCCAAAGAAATAAAAGGGACAAATGCAAGATTTTGTGCATGGTGCCTATGTGGTTTATCATGGAGGAGAGCTTGTCTCTGTAATCGAGACTCAATAAAAAAAAATTGATGATTGTTAGGGAGTCTTATGAGGCAAAGGGAACTCAATCAAAAGATAAATCACCAAAATCCATAAATGCTAACCCCAATATGCAAACATTGTGATGAAGTTCAAAAACCTACATGGACGCATTAGTGCATTAAACCTTAAGTACCAAAATACCCACCAACCAGGTGCCAAACAAAGAAAATGGACAAAGGCAAGATTGTGTGCATGGTACCTCTGTGGTTTATCATGAAGGAGAGTTTGTATATGTAAATGGAACTCATTAAAAACAAATTCTTGAGCTTTAGGGAGTACTATGAGGTGAAGGGAACTCAATCGAAAGCCAAAAAACCAAAATCCATAAATGCCAACCTTATTATGAAAACAATGTGAGCAATGATATTACCTTATCAACTCGAGGAGGGGAGTAATAGTCACCTATGTTATTTTCAAGTTTAGTACTGTGATCTTCAAAACTTCATTTCACAACCTGTTTATCTTTGACTTTCAACTATAGAAAAAATTAAACAATGATGACAACACAATCATTTATTAATGAAAACTTATCCACTAATAAGGACTGTTGTGTTCTCTAGTGAGAATATGACAAATTCTCACCACATTAAGTTTTCCAATAGTCAATACACTAAGACATCAATCAAAGTTGGCGTCAAAAAATATACCATCCAATGCCACACAAGTATCATCACAAAGATCAACTCATATCATAGCGCCTCCATTAAAAACAATAGTTAGTGACACTCATCACAACATTAATATATAGATCACCTCACTAAGAAATCATCAAAGCTCAAATATAATCAACGTGTGACCCTTTATTACCATGTGCGCCATGTAACACACAATTTTGAAATTAGATTGAAACCATGTCTGTGTCAATTCAAAGGTATAACTATGTCATGCCTCTCTCCACTTCTAATCTTTTCACTTATTAACCCTTCAAAATAACCACATATGTGTCAAAATGTAAGACTTTTAATCCTCAAATTCATGCAAAACAAGACTACTAAGTATGAAAAACAAATTATAATGTCAAGCCATAAAAATTTACCTAGTATCCCCTATAGTTAGGTGACCCCCATTCCTTTTAAACCATGCCAATGATCTGATACAACATTTCAATTGAAAAAGATGGCATACATCAACCTAAGACTTTAACTTGTGGGTCATTATGCCATCACGAGCATGCAAAAGATAAAATGTAACCACAACCTTTAACAGATCAAGATTTTGAAGTACAAAATGCTTAAGCGTAATAATACAAAATTTAAAATCATGATTTCCAAGACATTCCCTGTATTACTTGTGGCTAAGTGCCCCCTGCTTTTGAGTTATATTGTGGGATTACAAGGAGAGATGGAGTTATTATGTGTAGAAAATGAAATTATTTGGTATGCTTTGCAAATGAAGTGGCATTGCGAAAAAAAAAATCATATCAATGATAGATATGTTCATTATGTGGGAAAAAATGCCACTGTGTGGCATCTTATAGAAGAAGCAGGATACATTCCAGAAGCCCAATTTTTTTTAGAGGAGGAATGGACAGAATACTTTCCCAAACCAATAGTGAATTCATAAGCACAAGGAGAAAAATTCTATGTCAAGCATTCCATAAAATATCACCAAGAACTTATGCTACCACCACAAGTTCAAGCATTGGGAAACAAAGTGTTTGCGACCTCATCTAGAGATTCACCCTAGGAACTAAATAGACAATACAAGAGTGTGGAAAGTGAATCCTAAAGGATATATAAAATGTGCAACATATCCAACCCAATGATAAAAAAATTTCCAAGGATTTATAGTGTAATTTCTCTTTTTTGGAATTTTGGAGAAATGCACAAATTGGGCAAAATTCGATCTTAACTAGTCATGACTGTAGAGGGTTCCAACATTCACCAAATGGTCTCGAATTTGAAAGGATATGGTATGGTGAGACTTAAAACATCCCAAGGTGGTTTATGTATAATTTGGATCATACTTTATTCCTCTAAAACCTTGTTTTGGGCTGATGACAAAAATGCCAAAAATTACTAGGAAATTGTGATGAAATTCCACCTAGGGTGTAGGCCAACTGGGATTCCCAACTCATGTACGAACCTACCAAATTTGTAAGAAAAGTATGGGGAATGATATTAGAACTCATGGAATATCATTACACATGGTTATTAGTTATACAAACTGGTTATATATTTCCACATCCGTTTGATAACTCTAAGTGAAATTGCTTATGGGGAAATTGCATAACTAGCTCGATTTTGATATATGAAAGGTAGAGTTAAAGGTTAATATAAATATGTTAAATATAGGTACCATATAAATAATACCAATGGATTTCCAAACAATATTAAAAACCATATAAATCCATTCATACAAGTCTAGTCTACAACTCATTCAGTATGAGAGTCAAATACATGAAAACTAGTGAATTAGTAGCATGGAATTGCAAGAGTTTCACATATGGATTTACTGGATTTCAAACCAAACATGAAATTACAGATTAAAACATCATATATGTCTGTCAAAACACCATAAAAATCATAGAACATCCCTCATACAAATTTGATACAAAACTCCTTCAATATTAAAGCTAAAGCCATGTAAATTAGTGATTCAATGGCATGGGAATGCAAGCTTTTCACACATGAGTTTCTTGGATTTAGACCCACTGAGGATATGAAAATTAAATTAAAAATTAATAAATTATATATGGCTTTCCAAACATCATCCCACTCATATAATATCCCTCATACAAATCTGGTATAAAACTACTTCAAGATTGAAGCCAAATCCATGAAGACTAGTGATACAAGGGCATGAGTATGCAAGCTTTTCATACATGTATCTCTGATATTTAGAATTACAGAGAATGTGGACATAATATTATATATCCATACATAATATATTTATTCCAAATCATCATAAAACTCATATAAATGTCCTCATACAAATTTAATAAAAAGCTACTTCAATATTGAAGCCAAATCCATGAAAACTAGTATTCAAGAGCATGGGGAATGCGAGCCTTTCATACATGTATTTATGATATTTATAATTACAGAGAATATGTATATGAAATTAAAAATACATAAATCATAAATCAAATCTTTTCCATCAACCATCCCCATCAAGGCGCAAGAATCACTCCAACAAGTGTGCCATCAAATGTGAATGTGGGAAATGGAGAAGAAGGAATGAGAGAATAGGGAGATAGATGAAAATTCGACTGTATGTAAATTCAACCTAAAAATAAAAATCATTCATTAATATAAAATCATAGGTATGAATATCCTCTCCATCAACCAACTTGTAAATAAATCCAACTCCCTCGAAATTGGTTCACAAGCAGGGATAGTGAACACTCATCGTGCAACAGACAAGCAAAATTTCTCCAAAATGCCAAAGGCCAATTAAAAATGATAAAAATATATTCTCCTTCCTCATGAAATCCTTTTATTAAATTCATGAGTCCTCCTAAGGTTGAATTTTCATTCATGAGCTTCCTCCAACTCATCTTAGTGGTTTAGTAATTCTCATGACAGTTGTCTTCCTCTTCATGTTCCAATTCTTTCCCCAATTCGAATGGCTTCCTCTAACTCCCAAATTTGATATCTTGGTGGATATTTTTATCCCTGACATGTTATATTTTTCATACTTCATAAATAAGGTCTGAATTTGTCATAATTGTCATAGAATCTTCCATCATTTGTTGTCATAGAGTGCATAGAATCTCCTTCCAAGTGGCACACCTTGTCTTCTAGTCTCTTCCTCTTCCATGGGAGTT
>LPNX010854975.1:15262-58228 GCA_001517045.1 Pseudotsuga menziesii
AAAAATTATACTTCCTTGGCTCATTATCTGATATTTGACACCAAATAAAAATCCAATAATTTTACATTACCCATGTGTTCGAATTTGGATGAATATCATGCCGAGTGTGCTGGGAATCTAGTCATCCAAAGGCTCCACAAGATTCCAAGTGTCTTCATGAATTCATTCCACCTTATTTTCCTATAATTTATCATTTATGTGACCCATTTAAATGTGAATATGATAAACTAAATTAATTTTTGGTCCCATATCCCTTTATTACAAAATTTATGTCTCAATCTCAACCTAGGGAACTAGTAGGTTGGTGAAACATTATTTGCAACTAGTCTTATTTCGAATTTATTTAATTACAGACATGACAGTCCTCCCCACTCAAGATTGCTTGTCCTCAATAAATTCCAAGTTTGTATTCTGCCAAAAAAAATCATATTCCCAAGTGGCATCCTCATTTGGTACTCTTTCCTTTGCACCAAGTGCTCTCTTATAGTTCCGCTCATTAATTTTCTTTAGCTGCAATTTGAGTAGTGGCACTTGTGTACTGCAATTTTTGTGTTCCCAAAAGCAAAGAGATGGGGATTGTGCATATTGATATATCCTGTAACATCACCACTAACACCAAAAGTATTAATCAAATCCATAAAAATCAAATTTGCACAAATAATCTTTACCTCCATATTTTGGAAACATTTTTTGAACTTTCACCCCTTTTTGCTTCGGTATAATTCCTAGAACTTGGTACTAAGTTACCAAAATTTGATTTTCTTAAGATTCCAAGAAAATTTCAGAGAGGAAGAACCATGCTTGTTTCTGCACTACTCTGATTACAATCATCTTCTCAAGTGGCGACTACATCTCCAATATTGCTTGTTGCCTCCAAAATTGAAACCAATAAGACCAAAAATGATCCTAGGGTCCGATATGATCCTGATACATGCATGGTGTGAAATATCTATGATGAAATGCCATGAAAACCAAGCATGTGAAAATTGAATCCATCTCTCAAAAGGTCTCCCACATATGAAACGTGAACACTACTGTGCAAAGATGAACTCAAAGAACTGAAGGCTAGTTTTCTTTCTCAAACCAACAATTGAATTGTTACTCCAAGTGAGATGAAACCAAGCAATTCCAGGATCCCATTTCTGGTATTGCACCCTTCCAAACATCATGAGTACAAAATATATATCATGAAATTACATAACAATATCATACAAATGTACATGAAGAAGATACCTCATCAAAGAATCAAGAAAGTGCGTGTACATCTAATTAAGTAGATCACCATGTGGCCCATACACACAAGCATCAAGTATTATATCAGATCTTTCCCAATGACATATGAGAGGATCCCATGTACCATAATGCTGCTCCAAAAATATATAATATGCATCAATATAATCAGCCATGTGTTCTTTCATCCAAGAAGTGAATGAAGAACCTCCACCAAAATATGAACCAAATAAGGAGCAAAGAAAACATGAAGACTTCAAGTGGCTCAAAGAATTATCATCAATACACCCATGAATATGTATATCATCATGAAATAACCGAGTATGTTTCTGCCAACAATAATGTTCTTCCATAATATATATCTTCACCCTAGTGTGGGATGAAGTTCCTCCAACGTCAAATGGACTAGGAAAGGACGCAAGGAAAATCATTAGTCTTCAAGGGGCTCAAGTGGATATCATAGGTGCACCCATGTAGATGTGTATCATCATAATGTAACAAAGGATGCTGCTGAAAATTGAAATAATATGGTGGTCTAATAATTTCATCATCAAAAGGAGAGATAGAAAGTCCATACTCTTCATGTGGCACCATAAAAAAGAAACCTTTCATCGATACTTCATTAGGATGAATGCTGCAAAATTTGGAAGTGTAGGATGTAGGAGAAAGAAACAACTCACCCAAACGATCAGAAAGTGAAAAATTTTCATCATTTGAAGGATCCATAGGGGTATTATTATGCACCTCCCTTAAAAATGAAAAACATTCCTCATAGGTTGGTTCCAAGGTAGTGGAATCATGCACTTCTTCAAAATGTGTGTAACCATTTTCAAGAGGCAAGTCAAGTTCCTCTTCCACCACAAAAATTGATTGGATATCATCAATATCATATTCAAACACATCAAGAACCTGCAATTTTTCATTTTTATCATTATCCCTCTTGTCATGAGAATCCTCTAAGCAATCTACCATATGACAATCTGAAACATAGGAGGAAGAACAAATATCTTGCAACCTCTCAAGAAGTTGCTCATTTTGAATTTTGAGCTGATGAATATCCTCATTATTATTCAAGTATGATTCATGTAACCATTCATTAAGCTCAACCAAATTGTTTCTATCAAAAATCAAAGACATGAAATTACCTTCAATGTTGCACATTGCTCTTTGAATCTTCTCCATGTCTTCAAGGAAGGATGGCTCCTCCAATGAAGAAATTTTCCAACAAGAATTTGACACCAATGATTGAGTGTCATGGAATATGCTGCCTCATGGATATCCATTTCACTCATCTTAAAATACCCTTCAATGAAGGATGGTTCATGGGAGTGAACCTCCTCTTCGTCTTTCTTCTTGATTTTATCAACTTCTTAAAGCTCAAGTGGTGAGGGGGAATTTGATCTTAGTTCTTCATTATTTGTCACGAGGTCTTGATATTCATGCTTATGAGAAATTTTTATTCTAGTAACATTTTCAAATCTGATTTCGATTTCATCAACATAGAGTTGTGAGCACCCATCAATAGGTACTCCTTCATAGTTCAAGGATCCATTAGTAGATTCTCTTTGATTTGCACAACCCCCGTAAGCAAGGATTGTGTGCTTGTATTCACTTTCCTATTTATGTTATTATTTGCAATAACCTTTAGGTAATTTATGCTCCACTTAATTATTCTATGTTTCTTCCTTTAATGGTGTATCTAGGCTCTTTTCACAAGTAGGCTGATTTTTTTCTCATTTCATGCTCCTCCAACTTGTGGATTGTTGATTGTCCCTTAATGAATTCACATTTGCATTATTGTTCCTATATCCATTAATCCAATCATAAAATTATTCAAAATTAATGGTATTATGTGTCTCTCCATGATGGAAACTTGTACTACCCCTTACTGCCAGCTTACCCCTAAGTTGGCTAGCCATCATATCGAATACTTGCATAACCTGCTTGGTCGTATCATCACAATATGAATTAATGAGTTTATTAAATTAATATATATCATACATAACTTCAATATGTTCCAATACCATGCTATGATACCACTGTAATGTTCCTTTTTTTTGAATTTTGTAGAAATGCACAAATTGGGCAAAATTCGATCTTGACTAGTCATGATTGTAGAGGGTTCCAACTTTCACCAAATGGTCCCTAAACTAAAAGGATATGGTATGGTTAGAATTAAAAGATACCAAGGTTTTTTATGGATACTTTGGATCATACTTTATACCTCTACAACCTTGTTTGGGGCTGATGAAAAAAAGGCCAAAAATTACTAGGAAATTGCGATGAAATTCCCCTTAGGGTGTAGGCCAACTGGGCTTCCCAACTCATGTACGAACCTCCAAAATTTGTAATAAAAGCATGGGAAATGATATTAGAATTCATGTAATTTAATTACACATGGTTATTAGTTATAAAAACTGGTTATATAGTTCCACATTCGTTTGATAACTTTCAGTGAAATTGCTTATGGGGAAATTGCATAACTAACTCTATTTTGATATATGAAAGGTAGAGTTAAAGGTTCATATCAGGATGTGACATATAGGGACCATATAAATAATAAAAATTGATTCCCCAACATTATTAAACACCAGTGAAATACATTCATACAAGTCCGGTATACAACTCATTTCGTATGGGAGTCAAATACATGAAAACTAGTGCATTGGTAGCATGGAATTGCAAGAGTTTCACATATGGATTTCTTGGATTTAGACCCACAGAGCATCAGGAAATGAAATCACAGAGTAACACATCATATAATTCTGTCAAAATATCATCAAACTCAGAGAACATCCCTCATACAAATATGATACAATACTCCTTCAAGATTGAAGCTAAAGCCATGGAAACTAGTGATTCAATGGCATGGGAATTCAAGCTTTTCACACATGAGTTTCTTGGATTTATACCCAAAGAGGATATGGAAATTAATTTACAGAGTAATACATCATATATGGCTTTCATAATATCATCCAACTCATATAATATCCCTCATACAAATCTGGTATAAAACTACTTCAAGATTGAAACCAAATCCATGAAGACTAGTGATACAAGGGCATGAGTATGAAAGCTTTTCATACATGTATATTTGATATTTAGACTTAAAGAGAATGTGAAAATAATATACATATCCATACATCATATATTGATTCCCAATCATCATAAAACTCATATAAAATTCCTCATACAAATATGATATAAAGCTACTTCAATATTGAAGCCAAATCCATGAAAACTAGTATTCAAGAACATGGGGAATGCGAGCCTTTCATACATGTATTTATGCTAATTTGAATTAAAGAGAATATGGATATGATATTACATATCCATACATCATAAATAAAATCTTGGGCATCAACCATCCTCATCAAGGTGCAATAATCACTCCAACAAGTGCGCCATCGAATGTGAGTGTGGGAAATGGAGAAGAAGGAATGAGAGAATAGGGAGATAGATGAGAATTCGACTGTATGGAAATTCAACCTGTGAATAAAAATCCTTCATTAATATCCAATGAGAGGTATGAATGGCCTCTCCATCAACCAACTTCGAAAGGAATCCAACTCCCTCGAAATTGGTTCACAAGCAGGGAGAGTGAACACTCACCGTGCAATGGAAAAACAAAAGCTCTCGAAAATGCCAAAGGATAATTAAAAAATGATAAAAATATTTTCTCATTCCTCATGACATCCTTTTATTAACTTCATGAGTCTTCCTAAGGTAGAATTCCCCTTCATGAACTTCCTCCAACTCATCTTAGTGGTTTAGTAATTCTCATGACACTCGTCTTCCTCTTCATGTTCCAATTATTTCCCCAATTCGAATGGCTTCCTATAACTCCCAAATTAGACCTATTGGTGGCTATTTTTAGCCCTAACATGTCAGTTTTGTCATATGTCAGAAATCAGGTATGAATTTGTCATACTTGTCATAGAATCTTCCAACATTTGTTGTCATCCAAGTGGCACACCTTGTCTTCTAGTCTCTTCCTCTTCCATGGGAGTTACCCTCCTTTACCAATTCGACTTCCTTGGCTCATTATCTGATATTTGACACCACATAACCATACAATAATTTTGCATTACCCATGTGTTCGAATTTGGATGAATATCATGCCAAGTGTGCAAGGAATCTAGTCATCCAAAGGCTCCACAAGCTTCCAAGTGTCTTCATGAATTGATTCCACCTTATTTTCTTATCATTTATCATTTATGTGACCCATTAAATGTGAATATGATAAACTAAAGTCATTTTGGGTCCCATATCCCCTTATTACAACACTTATGTCTCGATCTCAACCTAGGGAACTAGTAGGTTGGTGAAACATTAATTTCAACTAGTCACTTAGCCAGGAGATGAGGATGCACCATAGTGTTGGAATTATTATATATTGAGGGGGGTGGGGGGGTGAATCGGTATATCACATAGATTATACTAATTTTCACTTAACAAATTTTGTGCAATCCAGATCTGTTGCATAAACTTCTTTTGTGATCAACGAGCCATTAATACTCTAAGAATTAGAATCTTTCCCAGTTAAAATAACATATCTTCTTGTCTTCAAGTCACAAGCTTACAATAATGCTTCCATTTATTTCTTATTTATACTCTTTATATTTCAAGATATGTGTCCACAATTTTAAATTTTGTTTACTCAATGATGCCCCAACTTGCTTGTTAAAATAATGAACCACGGGATATCATCAGGATAACTAATACCTTACAGTGAAATAATTAGGAAGAAAGACGAATTGTAGTGTAAAAACTGGTAAAAATGACCATTGAAATTAACCATGGAAGAAACACCAATTGGAAGCAATAACTGGTAACAATGTTCATTAATATGTGTATGAACAATACACAGTACAAAGGAGGAAATTCAAATATCTAGGAGTGATTCAAAACCTTGACTGTAGACATGACTAGCATAGGAAATACCACTACTGCAGACATTACTAATGCAACTCCAGAAAATTGAAGCAGTCAATAATAAGTTAACTAAGTCTGGTAGGTGATCAATGGTGCCTTTATCCTTAAATCATGCAAACGCTATGCAGAAGTGGCACATTAGGATAATTGGCTATCTGAAAGTGGCCTTCGGATCTTAACTCCACTCAAGTGAGGGAGAAATGAAAGTGGGACTCCTAGTAACTCTGAGTAGGATCCTAAAATATAGGGATTGATATCTAGCTCCTTAATTCATACATGAGGATGCATCAAGTGGCTGGTGGGTACCAGATAACATTTTCATAGCACTAGGAAAGTGATAACATCATCCTAAGCTATGAAACTAACTAAATGAATAAGGTGGACAAGGGAGGATTATTAAATAATCCTAACACCCCCGGCCCCCCTTTATCCAAACTTAGAAAACATGGGCCCTAGTAACTAAGACCAAAGTTCACTCATACAATAAGAATGAAAAAATAACTACTCATGAAACTAAGGAAATGGGGAAAACCTCCTGGGAAAACTCCCCCCCTCAAAAATGAACAGTCAGGGAACTCAATCAAACCTTCACACTAAGGAGAGATATGAGATAGACAAATCTATTATGAGTGAAATACATTGTGATAATGTCTACAACCTACTCCTATATAGGGACGTAATGCATTATGATGGTCATGTTGTGCACTAGTTCCCTAATATAGTGCATATGAACCTCTATGTGTTTGGCTTTTTGCTTTTGTATTGGATCATTGGAAATCTTAATTGCACTTTTATTATCACAAAAAAATTAAACTGAAGGAGAAGTGTGAATTCCAAACTCATTCAGAACCACATGTAACCAAACTCCCCTAATGGAAACATTCACAACCCCCCTGTACTCTGCTTCAGCTAAAGAGAGTGCAAGAGCTGCTTGCTTCTTTCTTGACCAACATATTGGTCCTAATCCCAACATGAACATAAACCCTAAAGTATATTTTCTTTCATTACTATCTCCAGCCCAATCTAAGCCAGTAAAACCAACCATATCTAACTAAGAACTAGCAAAATAGTTAATCAAAAACTCTATAGTATCCTACACACATCACAAGATTTTATATGTTACCTTCCACTGTAGCTCATATGTATTTTGCATGTACCTTTCAACAACACTAATAGCATAATACATACTGGTCTCAAATGTGTCATGTGCAATAAGCTACCAATTAGTTGTCTGTATAGTGTGTTGTCAACTAGGGGAGTAGAACCACCTTCTTCCAATATAATACCAAATAGGAAAGGTAAATCTGTTGCTTTACAATTATTCATGAGGAATATTTTGAGAAAGTCAGGTACGTATCCAATCTATGAAATCATGATCCCTGAATCTTTTTTATTTACTTCAAGGCCAATAAACAACCTCAGTAGCCCTATATCGGTCATTGCAAAATATTTGCTCAAAGCAGACTTAATGTTCCTCAATCTATGAGATGAACCACCGGTGATGAGCAAGTCATCCACATATAATACAACCAATAGTAAGAAACCTCCCTTCTGTTGCATATAGACATTATAGACAGACTTGCACCTTTCAAACTGTTGGAGACATTTACCACCTTACACACTCATTTTGGTCAATTTGTCCTAGTTAAACCACTATACTAAGTATTATTGACTTAATTGACATTAGAGGAGCAATAGATGACATTAGCTAGATCACACCCACGCCTACCTTCAGTCAAGGAGGCTAACTTAGCCTTCTCCTACATTCAGGGAGCCTAACTGATGCCCCATATTGATAACTGATGGTTACAATCAATTAAACAGAGCGATGAAGGCACCCTCCATCATTAAATTGATTATTTATTGATTATTTAATGAACTGGAGTCAACAGGGGCGTCTCCAACCACTTCTGTTGTTCAGTTACACTTCAGTTAACCTCATCGGGGTTCATTGGAGTCATTGATGTTCTACCACTTGATGGTTGGAATGCTGTGACGTGTGTCTAACCTACTTTCAGTTAGACTTAGTCATTTATTGCACTCTGACTTTAGTTAGGGCTCAGTTGAGTCAATTAGGTTTTTGATCAGTGGTTAACTTGAGTGTTGATTGTGCCTTACATTCAGTTAAGCTAGACTCACTCATTCAATTCGAATGACCTCCTTGGGAATTTGAATTTCTTTGTCATTAATGCTTGCAGCATGATCATTGTATTGTATTACTCATTCTTTGTGTGAATATACAGAGCAACTACTCATTTTGTAGCACAATTACACCATTTTCATGACTTATTGTTATTAATCTTTGATGAGACTTGTGTTTAGTCCCTAGATTACTGTGGCAGTTTAATATGGTATCAGATTTCACAGTGGGACGAAGCTCAGATCTCTCAAAAACAAGGTTTTTGACAGATCTTGCATGAAAATTTGAGCAAAGCTCAAAAATTCCAGCACTGCACCAGAAGCCAAGGCTTACCACTTAATACCCCAAGTAAGGAAATTGTTGGTCAAGCTTGATTGATCAACTATGTTGGGTGTGATGAAAGCCTAAAATATGCAGGATGTACGACCTTATGGTGCCCCTTTTGTTGTGATTTGCAAATTTTAACAGGTACAACTTCGATGGACTCATCGATCCCTCTTCTCACCCAATTCACAAGCTATTCAAAATGGAAGCTGAAGATGATTGCATCTCTGAAGAGATGAGGTCTCTATGAGGTTTCTATTGGACTTGTAAAAGAGTCTTATTAGAATGAGAATGACTGGCTAAATGACGGTGATAGAGCTTTTGGAGCAATATGTTTGTCCCTTTCTCCTAGCTTGCTCTACCTTATTGGTTCTGTTGAATACCCAAAGGATCTCTGGACAAAATTGGACAGAACCTTTGGCAAGCACAATGAGGATCATAATAGAACTTTGGAGATCACATCCAGCACCATAAGAGTTCTTTACTCAAAAGTCTCAGCCTCTACTCTCTCTGATGAAGTTGTTCAAGATGAAGATGAAGCAAAATCTTCTACACAGTCAATTCAAATTGAAGAAGTCTCCATGCAGTGACTCCTTCTCCTGATGCTCCAGAAGTTCATGATATCTCTGATATCTCATCTCCTCATATTGTTGAAATAGAAGAATACATTTGAATCTCTGATATTGAAGAAAAATACTACTGCACTTCCATGCAAACATTCACCGGTGATTTTCCTTTGAATTATGTGCAAAATTTACCTATAATTGCTTCCGAAAGTGAAGAGAATTTTGATTTTTCTCCCTCTAATGTTTCTGCTAGTGTGAAAATATGTGATACCTTGGATATTTTGGAAGAAATATCAGATTACCAGAGTGATCCATTTTCTCCCCATGATCTAGATCTTCCAGCAAATTCCTATAGGATTGCATGCACCAAAATTCAGAATTTTGAAGAAGAAGAAAGCTATGAATCCACCGTCTCGGCTAACCATTTATTTGAATCTAATATTAACCTTATTGGATCTGATATGATTTTATTTATATCTGATCTGATTTTTCTTGGTTTAAAATATCAATTTCATAATCTTTCAGTACTGCTTGTAGCTGTTCTCATTAATGGTGTGAAGAAACAAGTACCGCAAGTCTCCTACAAAACTGTTGCTAGGGATTTGATTTCATTTCACAGTTTTGGATATGTTGTGAACTTATTTAGATATGATTTAATTTCTGATATGATATTATTTGGTTCATATTTTAAAATCCAAAATATTTCAGTCATGCTTGTAGTTGCTCTCACCAATTCCGGTGTGAAAAATCAAGTATCGCACTTTCTCTTCAAAACCGTTGATGGAGATTTGGTGTGATTTTCCTCATATGAGGTTGCTGATATTTTATTATGTGATTCATTAGCTATTTCAAAATCTATATCAGATTATGGAGTTCAAGCATTCTCTCTCCACAGTCCTATGGCTTCTCTACCTTTGGTCACATGCTCATCTCTTCACAGAACTAGTAAAGCGGAAGACATTCTGCATCCGCTTGGACCCCTGCTCCTAAGAATTGGGGCTGATTTTACCACTCATGGTTTGTTGTTCAAGGCTGCAACATATCAGTTTCTTGAGTGTTCCACACATGGTTTGAATCCTCAAGAACCTTTTCTCTCTCTTCAGATGATTTCAACTGCTCTACATGGGTCCAATTCTCACCATGCAGCTGTTTATATTTCTGATTCAGTTGAGTGCATTGTTCTTCTTCCAAAGTGGAAGATTCCTCCATACATATTCATTTAGTTTGGATTCATAGGTTCACATGCACAGTCTCAGGATGCTGCTGCATAGAAGAACCAAAAATTTCTTGATTTACTGCTTAGTTTGAGGAGGGGTATTTTTCCCATGAGGTTTTCCCCATTTCCTTGGTTTATTAAGCAGTTACTTTATTGTAAAGGGTGACCTATGGCCTTAGTTTCCGAGGCCCTAGAATTCTTATGCATTTTATGTTTTCTAATCCTCCTGAGTATAACTTAAGGGGGGGTGTTGGAGATATTTACCACCTTACACACTCATTTTGGTCAATTTGCCCTAGTTAAACCACTATCCTAAGTATTATTGACTTAATCGACATCAGAGGAGCACTATATGACATCAACTAGATCACACCCATGCCTACCTTCAGTCAAGGAGGCTAACTTAGCCTTCTCCTACATTTGGGGAGGCTAACTAGAGCACTCCGGGGGTGATCTAAGTGTCATTAATGCCCCATATTGCTAACTGATGGTTACAATCAGTTAAACAGAGTAGTTAAGGCACCCTCCATCATTAAATTGATTATTTATTGATTATTTAATGAAATGGAATCAACAGGGGCGCCTCCAACCACTTCTGATGTTCAGTTACACTTCAGTTAACCTCATCGGGGTTCATTCGAGTCATTGATGCGCTACCACTTGATGGTTGGCTTGTCGTGACATGTGTCTGACCTACTTTCAGTTAGACTCAGTCATTTATTGCACTCTGACTTCAGTTAGGGCTTAGTTTTGTAAATTAGAGTTTTGATCAGTGGTTAACTTGAGTGTTGACTGTGGCTTACATTCAGTTAAGCTAGACTCACTCATTCAATTCAAATGATCTCCTTGGGAATTAAAATTGCTTTGTCATTCATGCTTGCAGCATGATCATTTTATTGTATTACTCATTCTTTGTGTGAATATACAGAGCGACTGCTCATTTTGTAGCACAATTACACCATTTTCATGACTTGTTGTTATTAATATTTGATTAGACTTGTGTTTAGTCCCTAGATTATTGTGGCAGATTGATACAAACATCTGTGATAGTAAGAAGGCATCCATTTTCTCATACCATGCCCTTGGGGCTTGCTTGAGACCATACAATGATTTCCTCAGCCTCCATACGAAGGAAGGATCATTAGTGTACCCCTTAGGCTGTATCAAGAACTTTTCACATCCATGTGATGTACCTCCCGCTATTTCGAAGTTGGAATGACCAAAAATAGCCTTATGGAATCCATTCTTGCAACATGAGCGAATGTCTCATTGTAGTCCAAACCATGAACTTGAGAGTACCCCTTTGCAACTAACCGAGCCTTGTACTTGGTTTTAGATCCATGAGATGCACATTTTTTTTGTAGATTCATTTGTACTGGATAATATTTCTCCCTAGAGGAAGGGAGATGTCTCATTGTTCTGCAGTGACTCATATTCCTCATCCATGTATGCCTGCCATCTTAGATCATGGAAACCAAGGTTCTCATCTTGGTGTTGATATCTGGTTTTCCTTTGGTCAAATGGATCCTCAACAATGTTCCCAGTAGATTTAATGATTTTTTGAGCCCATTTAGGCCTACTATTGGGAGCAGGAGTTGGATATGGATCTGGATATTCTTGATCTTCATTATCAACATCAAGATCTGATTCAACTTGGTCCTCATCTTCGGATTATGAATCTAAATCATCAGAAGAAACATCATCGTGTGCAAATGGTGTGGGTAGAGAAATTTACCTTCCTCTTCAGCTGGCTGCAAATATTGTAATGGATCTTCATTACATTAGAAACTTCTTTCAATGAAGCATCTCCTAGTTGCAATATCCAACAACTTGTAAGCTTTTACAACCTATGCATATCCCAGTAGAAAGCATTCTCTACTCTGGGTTTGAAGATTTTTTCTTTTGTTATATGGTATTATGGCCAATGGCTTGGAACCAAAAACCCTTAGATGTGAGACATTTGGCTTATGTCCCATTAGTGCTTTGAATGGAGTGACCCCAACAACTGACTTATGAGGTACCATATTCTCGATGTACGAAAACATAGTTCACTGGTTCTGCTCAGAGATATGGTGGAATATCCCTTGCTTCAAGGAAGCAGGTGGCCATCTCTTTCAATGACAAGTTCTTCCTCTCAACTACTCCATTTTGTTGTGGTGTGTATGGGAAAAAATGTTGCATCTAGATTCCTTGAGAAGCACAAATTTGTTGAAACTCTCTCTTGATGTACTCCCCTTCATTGTCAAATCTGAGTGATTTGATCTTCTTCCCAACAATGTTCTCAATTAAGGCCTTGAAAAATTTGAAAGTCTCAAACAACTCAGAATTCTACTTAAGAAAATATATCCAATAGAACCTATAATAGTCATCTATGAAGGTCAGAAAGTATCTGGATCCATTCATAGAAGCTGTAGGCATTGGTCATGAGACATCATTGTGTATCAAATCAAGTTTAGAGGTATCTCTTCTTTCCTTCCCAACACCATACTTTCATTTTGGATGCTTCCCTACCAAACAACCTTTGTAGATTCCTGAAGAGAACTTTATGAGGGGCAATCCTTTGACCATTTATTCATTGTGCAACTATTGCAAGTAATTTAATTTTAGATGACCGAATCTCTCATTCCAGAGTCTACTTATCTCATTAGCATGGGCCAACAGGGAACTTTCATGTGAGTATGGAAAAAAGTGTGAGAACTCATATGCCTTGGAGGGATGGTTTGCAATAGCTTTAACTATCAGCTTCCCATAAGACATATCTGAAATCTCAACTGTGTCAGTTTTAAAAAAAAACTCTCTTTGGTGAACCAGTGTGTGTCATATGATAAATAGATAACAATTTTGTTACTTATGAGGGTACATATAGAAAATTAATGAACACTCCATGTTCGAATTTTATCGTTCCCTTCCCTACAACTGGGATATGAGAATAATATCCCATGAATTTTTGGACCATCAGTGAGATATAAAGAATAAAATGATTCTTTGGAGGAAACCATGTGGTTGGAGGCTCTTGAATCTATGATGAAGGCTTGATATTGTGAAAATCCAGCCTTCAGTGCATGGTATCTCTCGTGATCATCTATCTTGCTTCCAAAATCAGTCTTCCTCGCACCTTCTGGGAGGGAAATGTGGTTATGTTCAAGAATTTTTGCCATTTGATCTATAGTCTTCTTCATACATGAACTCTCTAGATGGTTTCCTTTCTTGCAATAGGTACACTTGGTATTTTCAAACCTCTTTTTCTTATCCTTATTAGAACTCTAGGCTCCATCTAATTGATTAGGATTCTCCTTTGGTTTCAATTCAGATTTTTTCTTGTCCTTTCCCTCCTTCTTCCCTTTGGCATTTGAATTCTTTGAATCCCCATCCAAAAGACCCTGATTCTTGGAGGCTTTCAGGGCTCCCATTTCAACCATTTTGTCTTGTTCTTGGATTAGGGATTCAATGAATGCATCTAGAGAAGGAATCATCCAGTTTTTAATTGCAAGTATCCCAAACTAGAAGGTCGACACAAAAACTGAAAAATCAAGGGCAAGATTACTCAGAATGGATAACACCAACTACTCATCCTTCTTGTCAATTCCACGTTGTGTGCACTGTATGACCAAAGACTTGAATTTGGTGAAGAATTGTTGAATGGTTTCAAAACTCTTGGGTTGAAGAGAAATTAATTCATTCGTAAAAATGTGGCCTATTAGCTCATATTTCTTTCCAAATATATATTTGATATTTACCCAGACCTCTCTTAGGGTTTTCAATCCATCAATATGGAAGAGCAATTCTCTGGAGATGTGAATACACATAAAACCAAAACCTTCATCAAGCTTGTTCAAGTTCTTTGATTTCTCAATAGATGTCTTGGGTTCAACCTCCTTTCCCATTGTAACCTTGTACATACTCTTGTTGTGCAATAATATTTGCATATCTGCCCTCCAATCCAGATAATTGAAGGGTGTGAGAATTATTGGTGTCAAAGGATCCAAATTCTCCATTTTATAGTTGTAGCAACAACACAATTTTTACTGAAAACTTCTCAAAACCTGAATAAAAATATCAAATTGAAGATAAACCAGATCTGTAGAGCTTTGATACCATGTGAAATTATGAGCCACATGATATCATCAGGCTGAATAATGCCTTACAGTGAAATAATTAGGAAGAAAGATGAATTTTAGTGTAAAAATTGGTAAAAATGAACTATGAAATTAACCATGGAAGAAACACTAATTGGAAGCAATAACTGGTAACAATGTTCATTAATATGTGTATGAACAATATGTATTACAAAGGAGGAAATTTAATTATCTAGGAGTGATTTGAATACTTGACTATAGACATGACTAGCATAGGAAAAATCACCATTGTAGACATCAGCCGTGCAACTTTGGACAACTAAATTGATCAACAATCAGTTAACTGAGTCTGGTAGGTGAGCATGGGCACCTTTATCCTTAAATCATGCAAATCCCATACCGAAGTGGGTCATTATGAGACTTGTCTAGATAAAAGTGGAGATTGTAGCTTGACTCCATGTAGGTGGGGGTGAAATGAAGGTGGGACTCCCAGTAACTCTGAATGGGCTCCTAAAATCTAAGTCTCCAGAGCTCCTAAATTCATGCATGAGGGCACATCAAGTGGATAGTGGGCCCCAAATAACATATGCATAGCACTAGGAAAGTGATAAAATCATCCTAAAATAGGAAACTAACTAAATGAATAAGGTGGACAAGGGAGGATTAATAAATAATCCTAGCATTGCTTGCTTCTTGGTCAAGATAACCACCGTGTTTTATATTGAGTTAGCATGCAACCTTTGATATTTTAACTTTGTGGGTTTTTTTGTACTAATGTCAACTGTATTGGTGTTATTTGTGCACATATGTCTCGTGCTTGGGTGGGCTTTGCACACTTCATGGCCTTCCACGTTTCTTCTCTATGTATTTCTTCAAATTGGCTTTGTACATAGAGAGTCTTTTCTTGATGGATACATATATTGTTATTATTGTTGCTTCAAGTTATCCATATCATATGTTTGACATTGGAATTTCAACAGACTTCTTTATTTATCCTTTGAGATCAATGATAACACAAAGGTTCAACACATAGCCATTAGCTACATTATAAACAAAGATTGTTGAGATAGAGATTGGGCAATTGTTTGGAGTTTGTTTTCCCATTTGGGTTTCTATTCTAAGGAATTATACCTAGTAGTTAGGGCTTGGATACCAACAGATTGGTTGGAAGATAACAATTACAACACCATAGGGTTCTGGAGTAGATTCAATATAATGCATTGGAAACTAGGAAGGAAAACAAAAAAGACAAGGTAGAGTGTATAAAAGAACTTGGAATCAAATGATTGTCCTTACTTCTTCTTCTCCTTCGATGCTTATGCTTGGCTTCTTCTCACACATGCACAAAATTTATTTTGAATCATACACTAAACAAGAAAAATTAAATATGAACAACCCTAGTTGACTATTCAAGAAATTCAACACCCTTTATACCAATGCAAAACCAATATAAAGACAACTGAATTGGGGGGTAGAAAGATAATAGATATTTAATAGTAATAATGTAAACAACACATGATTATACTTGATTGTACCATTAGAACCTTTGGAGCCACAATCTGGATTCCTCTACAACCTAAAGCTACCCAGCCATGATATTCCCTCTCTTTTAATCTTCTTAACACATATAGGAAAAGGTCATGAGATAACCTTTACATGTATAAGGGAACATCACTAATGAATAAGGGCCATAAAGTGGGGGAAAGACCATATAAAAACTAAAAAACAAGGGTTCTTCTAGCAACATGACTTGTGCATGACTTGGGTGTTCATTATATTCAATCTCCCCTTCCTATTTACCATAGATTCATTTTATTGGTTGTTTTGCATAGTTAGGATGGTTAGGAGGCCATTTGTATTGGTTACCACCAAGGAATTGTCCTTCCAACTATTGAATTTCATGATTTTTTGCAATTTTTATATTTTTATGCATTTTCCAAGATCCACACATCCTACAAGAGGTAGAAGCATGTGGCAATGCACCTTTGAAAAGGTAAAGGAACGTGGGTCTCTAAACTAAGTCTGTTTTAAGAGGAAATGAGTCGAAATGAGCTTAAACTATTCCTCTAAGGTGATGACCATCAATTGCATTGACCTTGACTATGAAATTCAAGGTCATTAACATATATTAGGAGTTTATTCAGTGATTATGGATATTTAGAGTTAGATTATGGAAAATTGGATGTTGTTTGGGAGGATCTTATGACATTGGGACCAATCGGATGTTGTTAGGGTCATTAGGATTCCATTACAGTCATCGGGGTTCCAATTAGTGTTATTTCAAGGTAAATTCTATGCTCATTATGTGGATTGTCATGTGATTTCAACGATTTCATTCATTGTTATTCTTTTGTTTAGTGTTGCATTCTAATCGTTGTTACTAAATGGAATTCCACTAAATGAGTGAGATGTTTGATGTCCCTTGAAACCACCTCAAGAACAAGCAATTGGTTGTAAGATTCGATACCTACAAGTGTAATTTGGAAATTAATGAAGGTTAGACAAACATAAAGGACAATGCAAGTGAGAAAATAAAAAGAGACAACAAAGAGGAAAAAAAAGAATTACATCAAATAGAAAATGGATATAGGAGAGAGAGGAATGGGCATTGAAAGGTTAGTCTCTTAGCCTTCCCATTACCCCCTATATCTCCTATATCTACTTGTGACTAGACTCTCAAAGGTATTTTTCTTTTGTTGGCCAAGAGGTGAGGATGCGCCATAGCCATGAGCTACATTGTAACCAAATATTGTTGAGATAGAGATTGGGAAGCCATTCAAAGTTGGTTTTCCCATTTGGGTTCCAGGGTAAATTCTATGCTCATTGTGTGGATTGTCATGTGAGTTCAATTGTTCAATTCATTTTTGTGCTTTAGTTTACTGCCACATTCTAGTTGTTGTTACTAAATGAATTGCTAGTAAATGAGAGAGAGATTCAATGTCCCTTAAAGCCACTTCGAGCCATTTACTTTGCTTGAATAATTAATTAATATACCCCATTCAATCTAAGCTTTGGGTGAATCAATGGTGGGGAAAGTATATTCCTTGTTAAAAGTTTCCATTCCCAATCATGTTATTTAAAAAAAACATGGTTATGTTGTTTAGCATTCCTCATTCCTAGACCACCAAATATTCCCAATCATCATAATTATTCCTTATATTTTAGTCCCCAATAATGTTATGTTGTGTTATTAAAAAAATCTAGTTGAAAATGTTGATTAGAAATGGTAAACGTTGTGCGATGTGAAGTCAATATGCCTTGGAAGAAAACGACTAGCTCGTGTAATATGATTCTCTATTTGTCCATTGACAATAAAATCTCGTTCCAAGACATTAATGAATTCAACAAGAGTTCATGGGGTTTAGTGAGACTATATGTGGATCATATGGACCATATGTTGCTCGATAGGTTGTTTATCCCTTTTCCCTGAGATCATACAATTAATTTAGAGTTTCCTCGATAGTGTTAGGTTGTGTGTTGAATAGGAAGTCTAATAGTTGAGTGATACATAATTTGCATACTAATTCCCATCCTCCCAATGTTGTCAACTTATGGTGCAAATCATTTGGAATTACTATGATTCAAATTATTTTGGCATTGTTTGCAACAGACTCATCTCCCATATGCTTTATTTTCGTCAATACCTTTCTTGTGTTATCTTATAGCTCAAGTCATTAGTCTAATCCATTTGACATGATTATGGTAATGGTTTAATTTACCATCCTTTGATAAATTCTTTCATATATGTGCATACAATATAGCTATAAATAAGGATGGATTTCTTCTCATGGGGCATGTGTGGAAGTATATTGTATCTGGAGTGTTGGATGTGGATCCTGATCTTCTTGATTCAGAGATGTTATTGTTCAGTCGTGTTGGTACACTAATTTTACTGTACACTCGTCCCAACAGGGGGTTTGGGGGGACATCACCCCCTGCAAGGGTCCAGGGGGGGAGGGGGGGACGAATGTACAATAAAACTAGGGTACAAATTTTGTGGGATGTTTGTAAGCCAAGATTTTATGGGACCATTGTATTGGGTGACCCATGGTAATTCCTATTGGAAATTCGAGTAACACTGAGAGGGGGTGATGAAGACGGTTTCTGGGGGTCCTTCAAATTCATGGATATGTGGGTTATGGGCCCACAATATGGACTTAAGTGTCTGGGAATCAATGAAAAGAAACCACGTTCTATATTCAAGCACTCCAACAAAGTTGGAACTAGACATCAACAATGCCACTCCGATCGCCAAGGACCAATCTCTATTGTCATCAAATCTTCCAGATATCCCCTCTGGCGATCCTTTATGGTTCCCATCTTCATGCTAATACCCTGTGCAATTGGGATTTGAAGAATTCCTGCTGGCTATCAATTCTTACCTAGACAGATCAATGATGGATTAAACTTTGAGAAGGAATGAGTGGAGACTTTCGGATCCATTCATGACCTTTATTCTCTTCACACTTTCGTTGCAAGCAAGTATCTATGTAGCTTGGCTCGTGAACACACATCGGTAACAACGTTCTTCCTGCAATATATTGAATTAATGTCAGATCACCATTGATCCTTTCAGTGATCGATGGTCGATCTGATCCTCTCGTTGAAACACTTCTACTCATCCTTCACATCTGTGACATACACCTGTGGCCTCATGCACACAAATTAACACACATACTCATTCATCCATGATTGACACACTCAATTCATAAATACACACATATTTACACAGGATTACACACAATAGCACCGAATTCAAATAACCAGAATTACTCTATTAAATATCAAACTTGATTACATACGAGGCCTTTCAAGGCCTGACCTGAATTTTACATGGTGTAGGACACCTTCAAATACCGCAGGTTCACACTTTAAATAACAAATACAATGTAGATCTGATCACTGAAAGGATCCAATCTATCCTTAACTAAGTCATGAATATCGCTAATACAACAGAAATATCATAACAACCCCACGAAATTCAAGCAATTCGCATCCTTTGTCCATGCCCTTGTCTTCTGGAAGGTAAAATGCGTTTGATCTGAGATAGGGTCGATTCTCCTACATCAGACTCCCACGGTATAAAATTTTATGACCTCCTGGTCATATGTCTTATGTTGGTGTTTGCATATTCAACCCGTCGTCTTCCTTTTTCGTGCATCACTAAGCTTCTTCTTCTCACACCCATTCAGTGAGCTGCAATCAAGCTTCCCTAACACCTCATCGACTTTCTTCCTCTAGATCGAACTTCTGGTGTCACAGGTTTACCTCCTTTGAACCTTTTGAGCATTACTTTACTCTTCTCTATAGATTCTGCACCTACTCACTCCGTGTAATACCCCCATGACAATGTTTTTATTTTCATGTTTTGAAAATTATATTTTATTATGCAATGAATTATGAAACTCAAAAAAATTCAAATGAAATTTGCACAACAAACATTTTTATTTACTTATTTATTTAATAAAGAAAATGACACTTAAGAAATCAACTACATGAGGGGACACCAACCATGGCACCAAGGAACATGTGTAAGCAACCTAGAGTGATTGATACCAATCAAATCCAATCCAAAACTCAACATCTAAACAAGATCCTAGTTCATAGGGATTTAAGGATATGATTGGAGATTTGAATGGGATGGCATAAGACGTGGGCAAAAGCTATATATATGAGTGCACTGGAATAGCACAGGACGTAGTGTTGTGCATGAGGAAAACGATTGCTAAATGCATGTGTTGATCATTTTTCTATTTTTATAAGTACATCTTGAAAACTTGTAATAGACTTGAGGATTGAGTGTTTTGTTGCATGGAGCCGAGCAAACCGTTCAGTTGCTGCCTCTTATGTTTGGGAGGAGTTGATTTTCCAAGTGTGTTTTTTTTTCCTAGATTCACATAAGTAGATCTGATTTGTCATCTTACCCAAAGAACTGCATATGTGCATTCTTGTATCAATATTACTAGGAAATCAATTATTAATTAGAGTTTATTTGAACGGGATGATTCTTATTTTTGAAATGCAGAAATTGTGTGAGTAAATACATGCCGAGTTAATATGAAAAGGAATTCATATAATCACCATCGTTTGAAATATTTGATGTTATCTGGAATGAGATTTTTACTAAGACATTGAATTTATACTATGATTTAATTGACCTCTTCTATGATAACTTCTATAATAATTATTTGTATCTGATTAATGACAGGCACTTTTAGTTTCACGGTAGAGCTATGCTTATTGACAACTTGCTACGAAATACTGAAACTTCAACTCGGTCATCAAGGAAGTGTAACATTCATTTATTGACTGCGTTTTGATTTAGAATTTAGATCCCCCGAAGCCTTAGTTGAAATTTCGGTATGCTTTATTTATTATAATTTATAGATTTAAAATGCTACTATTTCCTAAATGACTGCGAACGTTTTACCAATTGCTGCGAAAGTTCTGGGTATGCGTTTTAAACCCTGGTATGAATTGTTATTTTTGGGATCTGTAGAATATATGTTGTAATATTTAAAACTCAGATCCAATCTCTAGTATGCGTTGCTATCTTTTATTAGTATATGTAGAATATATGTTGTAATATCTAATAAGTCAGATCCAATCTCTAGTATGTGTTGTTATTTTTTAAGATCGGTAGATTTTATGATCCAATATGTTTTATGTGTTTCCATCCTTGTCATGAGCCGGGATGTTGTATGAGTTCCATCCATGCCTTGATCCTGTATTTGATCCAGTATTTTGGTACGAGTTTCCAGCCATGGATTTTGGTATGCGCCTCCATCTTGTACGTGTTGATGATCTTTATAGATCCAGTAATTGGGTATGTGATTTCCAGTTGTTGTATGCATTTGATGAATGATTCAGATATGCTTTGGGTGTGCACGATTTCCTAGCCTACGTGTGGATCAAATCTCTGTATGATTTACCAGCCTGTGTGCATCAAATATCTGTACGATTTCCCAGCCTGTGTGCATCAAATATCTGTACGATTTCCCAGCTTGCGTGTGGATCATTTTTCTCTCCATATTTGCTTGTGAGAATAACCCAATCTCTGTATTATTTTCAAGTAAAATATTTTTCGTCCCAAACAAAAAGTAGGTTAAAGAGGATACAGAACACTATGCAGTGATTGTTATATTGAGGCAATTCATTTTCTAGAATATTAAGTTAAAAATACAACCTATGTGTTTTAAAATTCATTTAGATATATCATCTTAGCCAAATTAAACCAGCTTTATCCTTGTCTGAATTCTTAACAAGAAATAAAGACTTCTGTTTACCAACGCTAAGTGGTCTCTTCTCAAGATTATCTTAAATATGTGCATGTTCGGAAATATTTTATATGATGTGTTGCAGGTATGTTCTTAGATTATGCCTATACTTCATGCAATGTCAGCTGATGGGGAAAATATGATGCATATCTTTCCCTGTCGAGGAATTCTCTTTATCTTCAAAAATCTTATGCAGTTTCCCTTTTTGATATTTAGTGTTACGGTTATTTGGAATTCTCACAC
This sequence comes from Pseudotsuga menziesii, assembly GCA_001517045.1. NCBI lineage: Eukaryota > Viridiplantae > Streptophyta > Pinopsida > Pinales > Pinaceae > Pseudotsuga > Pseudotsuga menziesii. The sequence continues at coordinate 37,270 of LPNX010854975.1, forward strand.
ATGCCCAAGTCCAATCAATTCAGTCAATGCAGAAACATGTAAAGCACATTGTTTGAAAGATGAATAAAGAGAACATTGTGCACAAGCTAGGGAAGTCGTTTAATCACACCTTGCTTATAAAATTCGACAAACACTACATAAGGATTGCAGACAAACACATAAACGTATAGAACATTACCTTTTTTTGTGTGCCCTTAATGCAGGCCCAGCCATCAGCTTTGGAGACTGGGATATTGTCCAAAAAGTTAGAATAGCATTCTTGGACTCGAGGTACCTGCAATCCAAAACCAAGAAGAGTGTTAAACTTGAAAGTTTAGTCAAAACAAGATTTGCCTGGGTAAGAACAGAGAAGATCCTGCATTGAAAAAATGTCATTCCCTCATAATATCTGAAAAGAATCAATAAACTAGGTTGTGAATTGCAAAAAATCCAGTTGATATTGTAATTGGGAAGGTAAGTACCTGGTCTAGTATAATGCCTGACATCCCAGCAAGTCCACCAAGTTTAATGTACTCGATAATATGACTTACCAGATATAGTAATGGTGGAAAAAGGGTTAGAACATAATTTATGAATGGCAGATCCATAAGAGCATAGAAGTTTTTGTGTCTTTTTGTTTTGGGTCATTTAGACTTAGATTGTTAAACAGTTGGGGTTCACATCCTTTTGGTCATCTAGTTTTATATTTTCAAATTTTATTTATATAATGGGTAAACAGTGTACTTAGATATCTTTAAAATATTGTGTGCAACTAAGTGAATCTATGGAACAATTGTATTTTGAATATGTATATACCTCTTTTTATGTTCATTTATATAAGCAAGGTGTTAATTTTAGTTTATTATATGCATGCCTCTTTTTTGTGAAAAGAATGTTTATGGTGATTTATGTTAATATATATATATATATATATATATATATATATANCTCTAAAAGGATTTATAAGTTATTTGAAAGTATAATTGGAATGGATTAAATTTTGCATAAATTAATTTGGTTTAGAAGATTCTTTTTCACATGTATTAAGAACTATATATTATGCACTTAGCATTATATAATTTCTTAAGTTAATACTATGGGGTTGTTACACTCCCCCGGACAATTCTACCCATAATTACAACTATAGAATTTCTCAACAACTTCTACCCGATCATAGCTGGAAGTTGTTTCTATTTTCCACACGCAAGAAATATTTTCCTCCTGTGATACCACTTGATGAAGACGTTTTCTGGGGGTCCTTCAAATACATGGGCCTGTGGGTTATGGGCCCACAATATGGACTTAAGTGTCCCGGCAGTAATGGAAAGAAACCACGCTCTATATTCAAGCACTCCAATGAAGTTGGAACCAGACATCAACAATGCCACTCTGATCTCCAATGAACTATATCTATTGTCATCAAATCTTCCAGATCTTCCCCCCTGGCGTTCCTTTACAGTTCCCATCTTCATGCTAATACCCTATGCAATTAGTATTTGAAGAATTCTCGTTGACTATCAGTTCTTACCCAGACCGATCAATGATGGATTAAAACTTTGAGAAGGACTAAGTGGAGACTTTCAGATCCATTCTTGACCTTTATCCTCTTCACACTTCATTGTAAGCAAGTCTCTTTGTAGCTTGGCTCATGAACACATAGGTAACAACGTTCTTCCTGCAATATATCGAATTAACGACAGATCACCATCGATCCTTTCAGTGATCGATGGTCGATATTATCCTCTCGTTGAACCACTTCTACTCGTCCTTCACATCTGTGAAATACACTTGTGGCCTCACACATGCAAATTAACAAACATACTCATTCATCCATGATTGACACACACAATTCATAAATACACACATATTTACACACAATTACACACAATAGAACCGAATTCAAATAACGCATAATTTCTCTATTAAATATCAAACTTGATTACATACGAGGCCTTTCAGGACCTGGCCTGATTTTTACATGGTGTAGGCCACCTTCAACTTCCGCAAGCTCACACTTTAAATAACAAATACAATCTGGATCATATCACTGAAAGGATCTGATCTATCCTTAACTAAGTCATGAATATCACTAATACAACAGAAATATCATAACAACCCCACGAAATTCAAGCAATTCACATCCTTTGTCCATGTCTGTCCACGCCCTTGCCTTCTGGAAGGTAAAAATGCGTTTGATATGGGATAGGGTTGACACTCCTGCATCAGGGGGGTGAATCAGTATTTAGATGTCTTCAATTTTTATCACTTTATTTAAAACAAAAAGAGCAATAGAAACAGAACTTCGAATTTTATCCTGGAAACCCAATAGGAAAAAACCACAAACACTTTCTATTACTGTAAAATTATATTTACAAGTATTTTGCAAGAACCAACTTGTTGGATGCTACAACACCCAATATTTTCAGCTACAACTGAAGGATGCATTGACTACTCCAACTTGTCTGCAACTCAACTGATAATGGTCAACAAGTGGTCAACTTCGATTGACAATTGTCGACAAGCGGTCAACTTTGACTAACAATGAGCGACCATTGGTCAACCTAAACAAGCGACCGACTTTGACAGACAATGGTCGACAATAAGTCAACTAGGTCGACTTCAAATGATAGAGACTCGACCATAATACAATAGGTCGATACTAACCTTCAACATCTTTGACTAAATATGGTGACGACTAAATTGCTATCCTTTTCCTTTGTTATTAATGAACTTCTTTGACATTAATGGCAATCATGCCCAACATTCTCCCCCTTTGTCATTGATGACAACCACTCTCCAATTTTCTCCCCCTTTGACATTAATGACAAAAGATCTCAAAAGTCCTCATGTCATCGTTTCTCCCCCTGTTGACTGTATCCACCTTTTGTGATAAGGTACAATTTCCAATTTTATCCTAAGGAAGAGGGATAACCCCCAGTTTTTGTCTGAGATAGGAAAAGGATATTTGAGTCAGTGGTTTAGTAAAGATGTCTGCAATTTGTTCCTTTGTATAAACATACTCCAATTTGACAACATTTTGTGACACTTGTTCTCTTAAAAAATAATATTTTATTTGAATGTGCTTGGTCTTGGAGTGCATGACTAGATTTTTGGATATGTTAATGGCACCCATGTTGTCACAATGTATCACAATTGGTTCGTCATATTTCATAAGTATATATTCTAATGTTTATTTCATACAAATGACTTGAGTACACCATGATGCAACAACAATATACTCAGCTTCTGTTGTCGAGAGTGAGATGGAGGACTGTTTTTTGCTTAGCCATGATACTAATCAATTTCCCAAGTAAAATGCTACTCCACTGGTGCTCTTTCTATCATCAATACTTCCTGCCCAATCTGGAATAGAAAATGCCTTCAGAGTGAATTCATTTCCTTTTGGATACCATAAACCATACTCCATAGTTCCTTTCATATATCTAAGGATTCTTTTTACTATTGCCACATGTTTCTTTGGGGGCAGATTGGAATATGGCGACCAAGCCTACAAACTGCATCACATCTGGTCTTGTATTTGTTACAAATAGAAAACTACCAATCATTGACCTATGAATGGTATTATCTACATCCAAAGACTCATAATCCTTGCTTAATTTACAACTCGTGACCATAGGAGTACTAACTGGTTTTGAATCTTCCATTTTAAACTTTTTCAACATATATTTTATATATTTGGTTTGAGAGATGAAGATCCATTTTTTGATTGAGAGAATTGTAAGCTAAGAAAGAATGTTAGTTCACCCAACATTGACATTTCAAACTCCTTCTTCATTTCTGAAGCAAAATTTACACTCAGAATCTGTCGATCACTTCCAAATATGATATCATCAACGTAGACAACAACAATGATCATGTTTTTATTTTCAAACTTTATGTAGAGAATATTGTCGATGGCCCCTCTTTTATATCCTTGTAGCTTCAAGTATTTGTCCAGTCTTGAGAACCATGCTCTTAGAGCTTATTTGAGGCCATAGAGTGCATTTTTTAGTTTGCAAACATAATCTCTATTTTCTGATAATAATAAAACCTTCAGGTTGTTCAACATAGACTTGTTTTTCAAGTTCTCCATTAAGGAACACAAATTTTACATCCATTTGGTATACTTTGAAGTTTTTATAGCATGTGAATGTTAAAAACATTCTAATGGCTTCAAGTCTTGCCACATGTGAAAAGGATTCTTCAAAGTCAATACCTTCTATTTAGGCATATCCCTTGCATACTAGTATGGCTTTATTTCTTATGACTTGACGATCTTCATTAAACTTAATTTTGAAGATCCATTTGGTCCCAATAACGTTCATGCCTTTTGGTCTTGGAACAAGTTCCCAAGTTTGGTTTCTCTCTATTTGGTCCAACTCATCATTCATGGCGTTGATCCAATCATTATTTTTTCTAGCCTCTGCAAAAAAAATTGGATCAACCAACGAGATTAATGCTTGTTCTTGAAACATTAGTCTTCTTCTTGTACTAACTCCTGCATCTTTGTCACCTATGATTAGAGTTTCAAAATGATTCTTTTGAATTCTTCTTGATGGAGTTTTTGTATAAGATCTAGGAGAGTCTTCATCTTCACTTTCTTCCTTTTGTTCTAAATCCTCCTTCTTTTGAGAATATTCATATTCCTCTTCTTTAATAGACTCCTTACTTTGAGAATATTCATATTTCTCTTCATCATCAGTTTCTTCATCATCCTCATTTTCTTGAATTTTAAATTTTCTTGGTTTAGTGTCATCAACAATTACACTTGCACACTCTAAGATCTTGTGTGATCTTAGATTGTAACATATGTAAGCCATTTTGGTAGATGAATATCCAAGAAATATTCCTTCATCTATCCTGGAGTTAAATTTCCCAACATTATCACCATCTCTCTTTATATAGCACTTAATTCCAAAGACTCTAAAGTACTTGATTGATGTTGGTCTACCAAACCATAGCTCATAAGGTGTTTTGTCACCATTTACTCTAAGTTGTCCTCTGTTCTGTACATAAACAGTTGTGTATATTGCTTCTATTCAATATTTGTCTGGAAGTTTAGCTTCGTGAAGCATCATTTTGGTTGCTTCTTGAACTGTCCGGTTCTTTCTCTCAACTACTCCATTTTCCTAGGATTTTTTGAGGCTAAAAATTTCCTTTTGATACCATGAGTTTCACAAAACTCATTTATTTCATATGTGGTAAACTCTCTACCATTGTCTGACCTTAGACATTTAATTTTGAGATTTGTTTCATTTTCAACTAGTGCTTTAAAGGCTTAAATTTCATAAAGGCTTCTAATTTTTCTTTGAGAAATGCCACCCAATTCATCCTTGTATAATCATCAATGAATAACATCAAGTAATGCTCACCTTGCATGATTTTAGTTCTTGTAGGACCATTTCAATGTGAATTAGTTCCAATGGATGTGATGTTGTATGCTCTTTGATCTTGAAACTTGATTTTGTTTGTTTCCCATGGAGACAATGTCTACAAACATAGTTAGGGGGTTTTATGATCTTTGGTAAGTTTCTTACAGCTCCCTTCTTTCTTATTTTTACAAGATTGTCAAATTTTAAGTGCCCCATCCTTCTATGCCACAACATACTTTCATCAATTTGACTCATGTAACATTGTTCTTCATTCTCTAGGATGTATACATTGCTTGGAGTTCTCACAACAGTCTCAATAAGTTTTCCTGAATTTTTCTTTATGATTTCACACTTCTTGGAGTCAAATATGGAAATGTGCCCTTGATCACAAGTTTGACTCACACTTAGGGGATTAGGTTTTAAGTTTTCTACTAACAAAACATTTGTTCCTTTAACCTTATTTCTAAGAGCCAATGTACCTTTCCCAATTATTTTAGATGATAGATTATCCCCAAAAGTAAATTTTCCCTTTTGATTTCATTTTAAGTTGATGAAATTTCTTGGGTCTCATGTCATGTGCTTTGAACATCCACTATCCATATGCCATAGATTTTTCTTTTATGTGGCACATAGATCTATTGAACATTTTTCTTTCACACCTTCTATTCTTTTCCAATCCTTTATTTTCTCCTTGTCTCTAGTTGTGGCTCCTTTTTCAATAGGAGTAAATGGTTTATAGTTTCTAGCTATATGCCCTAAGTTACCACATTTGTAACATTCTTTTTCATACCTCTGAAAAGGTGCAAATGAATTCTTACTTTTGCCTTTTGGAGGATCACTATAATTGTCTTCCTTGTAGGGAGATTTCTGATTATGTTTTTGGTTCATCCTATAATCAAATGATTTATGCCCAGAATATTTACAGACATAGCAATTACCTAAAAAGAGTTGCAATTTTTTTTTTGTTATTGGTCTTTTTGGCATTTTATTTGTCCTCCTTTCATTTTGAAAAGAATCATATTTTTTACTATCTCCCTTTTAAACTGAGTCTTTGAGTACATCAACATAATTCTTTTGTTTCCATCTTGTATTGTGGGAGAGGATTGTTTTGACTTCATTACTTTGTCATAAACCAATCCAGTTTTATAACTAGATGATCTTTGGAAACTTAAGATGAGTTGCTCACAAATTTTTATTGAAAGGATTCTTTATCAATCTTCTTTCTAAGTAAGACTAATTCAGCCTCATATTTCTCTAATTCTTTCTCTCTTTTCTTGAGCTATTGTGTTATACTGTTCTCAACCTTTTTAGCTTCTTGAAGTTGATTTTTTAAGTCAGCAATAATTCTTCCGTGTCATTGTTCTTATTTTCAACCTCTGCCACTTTTGGTTTTAATTGTTTGTACATCCTTTTATACTTCCTTAATTATTCAAGAGCACTTATGAATTCTGCTTCATGGTCTACCACTCCATCTGATTCGTTTTCAGGGTTTTCGCTCTCTATTCCCATGAATAAAACTTTTGCTTCTTCATCTTCACTAGACTCATCTGAGCAATTGTCATCCATGGAGTAAATGGTATTCTTTTTGTTTTTCTTCCTATATTCCCATTTTTTCTTCTTAAAGTCCTCAGGGAACTCATCATTGTCTTCATGTTTGGGATAAGGGCATTTGGAAGCAAAGTGACCAATTCCCCATAGTTGAAGCATTTTAAGGGTAATTTCCCTTTGTACTTATGGGCAGCTTTCTTAATATTTTTAACAAGAAGTGCTTCTTTATCATCACGGTCTTTTGATTGAATCTTTGCTTTGAATTTATTGGCTACTTTAAATGCCTTAAAAGTTGCTTCTTTCTTTTGAGAGTTATCTTGTCCAATCCTCATCTCATAAGCTACGAGGATGCCATATAGTTCATTCATGGTAAGCTTGTCAAGATTTTATTTATCTTCTAGGGTGGAAATATTAGGATTGTAAAGCATTGGAAGTGATCTTAGTACTTTTTCAACTATTTCAATTTCTTCCAATTCTGCTCCTAGACCTTGAATTGCATTGACAATTTTGTCTATTCTCTCAAAGTATGCTTATATGTTCTCTTCTTCCTTATTTTTTAGACTTTCAAATTGAGCTTTAAATCTCTAGAGTTTGGTCATTTTTACCTTGGTATCTCCTTCATAGATGTTATGCAATTTGTTCTAAATCTCCTTCGTTGTATTGCAATGCATTACTTTGGCAAAAATTGTTCTTTTTAATCCAGCTAACATTGCATTAACAACTTTCGCATTGTACCCAAATCACTTTATTCCTTCAATATCTATGGGAGGAGATTTTGGATATGTATACTTTGTTTCTAGAGATAGCCAAACTTCAATTCCAATAGACATTAAATGATTTCTCATCCTAACACTCCAGAATGCATAATCCTCACCATTGAATAGTGGAACCTTGGAGGCCATTTTTCCTTGTTGATCCATGGTGATAAACAATCTCTCTTCAAGCGGTTAAACTTTAGTGAAGAGACCTACTCTAATACCAATTTTTGGAAAGTCGAGTAACACTAAGCGGGGGNTATCATGGAAACCCAACACGGAAAAACCATAAACACTTTCAATTACTTCAAAATTATATTTACAATTATTTTGCAAGCACCAACTTGTTGGATGCTACAACACCCAATATTTTCAGCTACAACTGAAGGATGCACAAACACCCTATTTACCTGCAACAAATGTAAGGAAGCTATGACTTCCTACAGGATTTTGTTTCATGTCCCTGCGCCTCCCTACCACCCTTAGATGATATGTGTTTCTATGTTTTCTGAACACTTTATGATTTTCAATCTGTGTGTACATAGACACTTATTTGAAAGGCTAAAGCCTTGTTTATATACCTTCAAATATGCCTCTTTGTCTAACTTTCAAAACTCTTCATTGTGACCCTTTACAAATAGAACTAATTTAGAATTACCTTATCTATTTAAACTTGTGAGTTTTAACAGTATGATTATGAAATATTTCGACTTCACAATCCTGACTTCGATAGGTCAACTTCCGACCCTTTTATCCTTTGATTTACAGTATGTCAATATTTTCAATTGTGAATCCAACTGATCGATTTTGATGTAGATAATCAACCTCAAATATACACTGCGTATTCTAATGTTTCAGACTACACCATTTCGACTTCGACTTCGTCAATTCTGATGTCGTACTAAACTCTGTCGGTTTTGAATTATTGATTATGATGTTGATTATGACATCGAACTAGAATTATGACTTGTTGATTCAATGTCGAACTAGACTCTCTCGACTTCGAATTTATGACTTCGACTACTCTGACTTATCTGCGACTCAATTGACAATGGTAGACAAACGTTCGAATTCGATTGACAATGGTCGACAAGCAGTCGACTTCGACTGACAATGGCAGACAAGCGGTCAACTTCGACTTACAATGATCGACAAGCAGTTGACTTCGACTGACAATGAACGACAAGCGGTTGACTTTCACGGATGGAGACTCGATCATAATACAATAGGTCGATACCAACCTTCGACATCTTTGAATAAATATGTTGGCGGCTGACTTGCTATCCTTTTCCTTTGTTATTAATGAACTTCTTTAACATCAATGAAAATCATGCCCAACAATTCCCCTATAAAAGGAAAACATTGTAATACAAATGTGTATTGTATTGTAGCATTGTAAAACAATCTATGTGATTGTGTGAGAGAAACTATGAGAGAGTTAAGAGGAAGTGCAGCGGGTGTGTTGTTGGTTGTATCCCTTCATTCTTATGGATGGTATAATAATAAAGGACTGGCAATTTCTGTGTGGACATATCCCATCTTGGGTGAACCATGTTATATTGGTGTCTCTCTTGTAATGTGCTTATGTGTTTAATATTTGCATATTGTTATATTCTTATTTCTCTATGATCATGTTTTTCTAACACATAGTTTAGCTCATTGAGAGGGAATATTACCTTAACATTGAACTACAAACGAGGAACTTATATCCCACTTGCTTCACAACATAGACCATATGTAGAATTAAATTATGGTCCATGTTCTCAATCTTATGAAAATATCTCAATCTTTTGAATTTATTTTGAGGCATCTAATCTAGATTTAAAGTCTATGTGCAAAATTCTCTACAACACTATTCAAGATTGATTATGAGGATTGTTCTTGGGTGTAACCTACACACATTTAACCACAATTGACAATGCAATAATAATCAAGACTCTGCAAATACTCTATCACTGAGAACTTTGTCTTTTGTGCAACCCCTTTGCATATTGATATTCACTTAAACTATATATATAAGATGATCAAGGCATGTTTTGTGAATTGTAGAGGCCAATTACCAAGGCTACTTGAAACATGAGTTTTATTCAATGCTCTATTTTCAAGTTACAGTTGAATGACACAGTATCTAGATCTATTATACAAACTCCATATGCTAGGAATAAATGTTCAATAATCAAGAAGCGAATCCAACTGCGCACTTCTTGGTTTCGTATATATAGGATCAATTTTTTATTCATACTCCAATAATTTGGAATGCTCATATATAATAGGCCTTGATTATCTTGATATATCTAGATTTAGTAAATATCAACGTGCAAAGGAGTTGCACCGAAGACAAGGTTCTCAATGATAGAGTATTTACAAAGTCTTGTTTATTATTACATTGTTAGTTGTGGTTATTTGTGTGCAGCTTACACCCAAGAAAATGCCTTATAAACAATTATAAATTGTGTTCTAAAGAACTTTCACCCAAATTTGTAATCTGGAACATAGGCCTCGTAATCAATTCAGAGGATATAGTTATTTATATAAGACTAATAACATAGACCATAATTTAATTCTACAAAGGATCTGTGTTGGTGAAGCGAGTGGGTTATAAGTCTGTTATTTATGGATCACTCTTAAGGTAGGATGACCTCTCAATGAGCTAATATCCAAATACAATATTATTCCACACATGCCCCATGAGGAGGCATGTGTGGAATAATATTCAACGCATGCCTCCCCAATCTAACTTCAATATATTCAACACAAAATCTACATCTATGGATCTACTGCTTTTGACTTTAAACACGACATATTTAATTTCAGTCTCAAAGGCTTATTTTGTGGGAGGAAGAAGTCATAGATGTTCCTCAAACCGAGGTGCTAATCCAATTGTTTGGTTTGATAACTCAAATATAGCATCCTCGTCGTGCTTAGTCTAAATACCTTGCTCCTTGGCCACTTGAAGACTACCAAATCATTGTTATCCTATTGTCAAAATATGTGTTGGAATCATTACGACAATTATTTGTTGTTTGTTGTGTCAATGTCCATTTATGATCAACTCCTTAAGTGTGGGAACAACGTCAATTGTTTCTATCGATTCTACTATCTATACCCTAGAGAAACTTAGAAGTGTATGATATGGACATTTTGGAGAAACCAGTAACAATGTTTATGTGTTAATAACAAGCTGATTGTTTTATATCTTAATAACCTGGAATAAAGTGGCTTATGAAACACTAAATGGTCCAAAAATCATTGAATTTAACTATTTTATGTGGTTGTTTCCCTCTTATTCCTTCAACTTTCTTCACAAGTCAAGGAAAACTTGCATAATTCTTCTTCTTTAAACTGTTGGTGGTAGTAAGTCCAAGAAATCTTGTAAAACCCAAAGTAAGATTTTACTATGCCAAGAGGCTCATGTACATTTAGAGGCATCTCCCAAAAGTGATAAGGGGTGACTTCCTTAACTAGATCCTTGATGTATGCATAATTTTTGAGTTCATAAACACCACAACTTCTTCCCATGTTTACAAAGCTACAATTGCCCCATGCATAGCTATCGGATAAAAAAATTCTTAGGTAACTACGATGCTCAACATATTTGGTTAATATGTTTGGAAGCTTTGTGAACCCATATATTCTATTGAAGCTACTCTTTCCTCTATGTACCAATCTCTAATTGGTATGATCCAATGCCTTATGAATGCGGATATGAATTGAGAACACTCAACATGATAGTATAACATTCCATGCATCGATGTTAATAGATTGTCTCATATGTTGAAGTATTTGCATTCATCTTTGGATTTCCATAATTGTTTACAGTGAACATGAACAGGATTTGAATTAGGTGTCCATGGAGCAACGAAACTAGAGAAATTTCTAGCATGCATATATATATATATATATATATATATATATATATATATATAGTTGCATGGATAAATCACAACTTTTCCTTCNGCATGCCCATCGATTTACCTTGAAGAAAATACAATTTGCTACAAAGAAGAGTTGCCAGAAATAAGACGTGATAATTTTATTAGTGAGAGAGAGAAGACCAAATAGAGTAAAATCACTTAAGTGGCTTTGTTGATTTGCATGAGCTAAGAATAAAAAGCATCAAAGTGATTTTACAATGGGAGGAGGAAATCACTGCAAGAGATGTTCAAAAGCTTCATTAAAAATGGAGGAGCTTTGTGTCAAATTCGCCCATTTCAACAATTTTCCATGGTCGTGAGTAATTTGTGGGATAAGAGACTCGTGCAATTATGTACATACAAGGAAACACGTGTTATTAAACATTATGCCACTACATAGGATTTGTTGATGAGCCATAACCAAAGTCACACCACCTGAATGATTATCCTTTTATCTAGGACCCACCAAACCAAGTGCATGCCTTCATAATCTTAGATAACTTTTCTCTTTTTAAATTTTTTTATTTCTAGCATGTTTTTGCCAAATCAATTAACAAAATGGCATATATTGATTTTTCCAATTCCAATATATACTTTAACTCGAAGTGATGTCATGTTATCCCTTCATTATCTGTGATTAATCCATTCAACTCTCAGTTTCTATTTTTAAAGAAAATTAATTAAATTTAACAATGAGTTTTGTTTCTGTACATTTTCAAAATAGTTTTATAGTAATATGGAATTAACTAAGAAAGCACATTCAATGAAAAAATAATTGAAACAAGTGATACAATATGTTTAATAGACAAAACTAAGTTTCATCTCAGAAACAATTTAATCAAAAGTGTTGGTAGCTATTTAGTGCATGGTGAATCTAGCTTTTTAGTGTGTGGTGAATCAGGTAAAGGTTCTTGTGAAGATTACTCCATCTTGACATTCTCATTTACTATTCACACACTTGCAAAAATGATTATGCAAACTGAAGCAGTGTCCTTCAAATCTCAAAGCCTTTGTCAACAATAAGCTTGTAATATAGGTTTGGGGTAATTCCAGGCTCCATTGTCTTAATCATTTAAAATTAATTGGGATGATTTAAATTAATCACATTAATGGCTTATAACATGTCGTGCAAATTAATTAAATGCTCCTATAGTTGCGTGGAGAGGCACTTTTCTACAACATGGTAAGAGGGAGAAGTGTAATTTTGTGCTCAACATGGAAGTGACACATGACACTTTAATAAAATATTAAGTAAATAAAAATTTTCACAAAAAAAAAAATAAAAATCCAATCAATTAAAACAAAAATAATAATAATGAATCTTGGATACTTCTTTCCAAGCTGTCTAGGAGTTCAGCCATAAGGGGGATTTACATATCATGGATTTGAGTACATAAGAGGGATTAACATATTAAACCAATATATATTCATCTTAAGTCAAGAGCTACCATGTTGACCCCTCTTGGCGCTTGGTAGATCCGTAGTTAAGACATATCTTGTTTAAATGAGCATGGGGCTCCCATTGATACTCATAAACATTTGAGTACATAAGAGGGATTAACATATTAAACCAATATAAATTCATCTTAAGTCAAGATCTACCATGTTGATCCTTCTTGGCGCTTGGTAGATCCGTAGTTAAGACATATCTTGTTTAAATGAGAATGGGGCTCCCATTGATACTCATAAACATATTCCATTATTAAAGCTGTTAATTCTTTCTATTTGCAACCATTAAAAAAACCTAAATATATTTGATGATAAGTTTGAGTAGAGAGTTCATCAATTCCACAAACCATCTAATTCTTACAATCATTTTAATAAAAATAAAATATATATAAAACACAATTATCATTATTGATGCAAAATTATGTATATCAAATTCTATCAATTAAACTTTGTCCAAACTAACTTAAATAATCAAAACATATAGCCTACAACAAATAAATCATTACACATATAAAACTATTGCAACAAAGTGAAATAGCTTTAAACACCCAACTTAAAGGATTATATTAGTGCCAAACACTACCCAAGTCCTAACTATAAACATTGCATAAAACCATTACATTGCATAACGGAGAGGAGCACTAAAAGGTGTCTCTTGTGAAAAGGAGAGACACTGTGCCTTTCAACGCACTATTGAGGGTTCAACGTCACATCCCCAAATGATCCAATCACCCATTAAACTTGAATACAACAATCCAAATGGTATATGTGATGACCCCTAAATACGATGCCATGGTATGTGTGATGACCCTAAATACGATGCCATGGTTATGATTAGTATACCCTTCGAAACAAACTTTAATATTTCTTTTAGAGATTTTTCTATATAATCATAAATACATTAATAACTTTTAAATTTTAGAGTATGTTTAATCTATTATTGTTATTTTTTTATAAAATTTTAAAAAGATAATTCTTTATATTTATTTATAATTTAATTATTGATTTTTAAGAAATGTTTTGCTATTAATTTTTATAATAATAAAAAAAAAAAAAAACATTTTTCTCACACATGACAATTATATTTTAAAAATATAGAAACCATTTTCTCATTGCCTAGCTTAAACACGGGATGATGTCAAGTATTATTGAAGGCTTTTTTCCAACACAACAATTTCGATGGAATTTGACATAATTTTTAAAGGAATTCATAAAATTTCAAATAATAATGTTTAAATTTCTAAAATATGGGTGATTTGGGATTTTAAGGGTGTTGAATTTATTTATGAATTCAAATCAATATTTGAACAACACAAAATTTGGATTTCTAAAAAAAAACATTATTGGATTTCGACTAAAAACTTGTTGATAAGTCAAAACCGTCTCGATTTTAGACTTCTTCTTTTCCCATAACTTACAATTACATTTACAACTAGCACAACCACTTAACTTGCGGCCAATGAACACCCATAAACTATAAGTTAAGAGTCATGAAGCCTATTACACTAGTTATCACATGTAAACTTATATATAGATATATAGATAGATAGAGTTAATCTTTATCATACACTTGTCTCATCTTTATGAAATTTAGGAAAAATACCCTTCTTTGTCCACCCCAAATTGTAAAATACAAACACTTACATCGGAGCTATGTTTCTGCCATAATTTCATTCAATGAATTGATGGAGGCTTCTGAGTAAAAATTTGAAAAACACTATTTAAAACAAAAGAAAATAATGTCTACTTAAGTTGACATCATTCTTTTAAATAACACTTTTATATGTCTACTTTAATTTATAATTTCTTCAAATGTTTTGAATTAAATTAATTTTCATAAATTACTCCAATTTAAATAAATTTAAGATGATCAAACTACTAGTAAGGTTTTTCCATAAAAAAACCATGAATTTTAACATAATAAGGTTTAAAAAAAATGGATTTAAAAGTATAAATTGATAACAAGTTTGTTGGTTTGTTTTATTAATAATAAAAAATTTAATTGTTTTTAGTATTATTATAAAATGAAAGCTCTTAGGGGTAGTTTAATTGGTTGGATTTTGAATCCAAAGAATATCGAAGTTTGAGGTTCAATTTTCATGAATCCAACTCTTTGGGTCTTTCGAGATTAAGCTCTTAAAACTGGAGCTAATACGGCGAGGCCCCTCCAAGTAGGCCCCCTAAAATTATTAGGGGGTGTAGCAAGTCATGACCTTTATTCTCAAAGTTGTGAACCACATGAATATATATGTATAATAAAATAAATTGACTTAACTAATTATAAAAATATTATGAATACATTATTTTACTAAGATTATTTAGCTTATTTTTTACCATAAAAATTAACAAATAGATAAATAATAATAATAAAGAAATTGACTTTCAAGGATTATGTTATCACCTTAGAGCTATGGTTAAGGCCTGTATAGATAAAAATAGATGACCCCATGGTGTTATTTTGTTGAGGTTAGAAATGCTTTTAACATTGTATCTAGAATCAAGCTAAAAATATTGGAACAAATAGTTATCACTTTGAAGTTAGGTAGCAATGTGTTAAATTCTAAGGTTATTTGATAAAATGAAATATAAATATAATAATTAATGGTCCATGAACATTTATGGTAATACAAATAGTTATCACTCTTAAGCTATGTAGAAATGTTATTATATTCTAATAAGGTTATTTGATAAAATGAAATATAAATATATTAATTAATGGTATATTAACATTTATTGTAATATTGGTTATCACTCTTCAGCTATGTAGAAATGTTATTATATTCTAATAAGGTTATTTGATAAAATGAAATATAAATATATTAATTAATGGTATATTAACATTTATTGTAATATTGGTGTTAAGTAAAGATGTTTATTTTCTCTCATTTTTAAACTAAATATCAATCAGATTTAACAATGTTTAGGAGAGAAGGGATGAATTAATAATAATATGGGTGAACGTAACTTCGTGAGAAATTGAGCAAATCAAAAAACATTTTAGAATCAATAATTTCAAAATAATGCAACACTCATTATCCCATTCTCTTGGTTGAAGTAAGACTTTCTTTTGTGGAGTTTAAATCCGTGATTAAATATTTAGAATATAATAATAAATTGCTCAAGTTGAGTAAGGAGAAGCTTCATGTTATTGCTTATACAATGAATAATGGCCAACCATAGGCTCAAAAGAAGTCATGCTAGATATTTTGAGACTTGGCTCAATTATTGGAACATAAAGAAGAAACAATTTAATAAAATCGATAATATCAAAACTTTTTTTTAAGAAAAACAATTGCTTGTATTGATATCAAAAAAGAGGATGTGGCCTGATAGGACATCATTGAATTACATATCATGGATTCTTAGAGAAATGATTGTCTTGTGCTTTTTTACAGTGATCAAAATCAAGGACTTCATTGTATCTTGATAGTGCAAGTCTACTACAAAAAAGACCATTTTTTCTCACTGTGATATACCCTACAAAATTTGCCTAACAACAAATACATTTATAAGGCATATTCAAAAATTCAAAAAAAATGAAGAACATGTTCATTATTGGCCTTTTTCCATCCCTTCCCCAGGGACTTCCTGACGATCTTCATTAGCTTTGAATACTTCTTCATGACCACGATCTGTTTGCATTCGATATTCCTCTGGAGGATATTCATTGCTTTCTTTGTTACTATCTTACACTGGGATGCTTCATCCATAACCAATTTGGAGATTAAATCAATGTTTTGCTCTTCAAAACTGTTAAATTGAAGGCTAGAGATAGAAATATTCATGTCGATGATGTTGATGTTGTGATTTTCCCTTTCCAACTTATTGAATTTCTGAACTAGATTCCTGAGAGGACCATTGTCACTTCCTATCTCACTCCCGTTTACAATATCCAACCTCTCAGATGTATCATCCCAAGCACACTGCCTCTTAGAATTCTTTTTCCAATCGACTAAAATCAGGAAACTATTGCTAATGTCAAGTAGAATACCAAAGTCAACCCCTACCATCTTCTTTCTCTTGTTTTTCAAATCCCAATCTAACTCATCAACAACCAAAGAAAGATGGTAGATAACAATGATGACATGATAGCCAAAGTAGTTTAAGAAATTCACATATCCTTGACCCAAGTCTTAAATTTCTCAATCCTATTCCAATCACAGTTGAAACCCAAAATAAGAGCAAACACCAAAACACTAGTTTCGATCACAATTGAATATGGTATGTTACGGAGAAGATCTCCTATGGCTTGGGGTGGACCACAACAGATAGGATGACACCAGAAATAAACCCATTTCCAATCATTCTAAACATATAAGCAAAACTAACACTAACGGACCAAGAGGTCGTACCTTATTCCAAATGTTTGAAGTGGATCCCCATTGCGCTTTCAATCAAGTTTGTACCTACACATTGCCCTCAAAAACAACAAGATATACAAGCATTATATATGCAAAGCATTAGAATGTAATATAGCATGATATATTTGAATACATAATCAAAGTAATTACATACATGGATAGAAAATATTTATAATTACACATGCAATGGACGAGAAATGGATATTTCTATTAATATGAACATAGATAAAGATGAAAAACTTTGTCGACACCTTGTCAAAATCGAGAAACTAAGTCCCTCCACCTGGGCCTCCACCACTTCAATCCTCCATACAAAGGAAAGATCACAAAGATCAAGGAAAGCTTGGGAAATAACACTTATGGTTGATTCAAGGACAAAGGGGTGCAGACTCAAATACATAATAATGGGGCACAATTCCACTATAATGTGTTTACTCTCAAAGTTATCTTCCTCTAATGCTTCATAGTAGCTCAATATATAGCACTTCAATAGGAGATAAAGGGTCGAAGTGGAGCATTTCCCAGCATATGGAAGGCCAATAGACAAGTCCTTTGTTACTTAGTGGGGGGAAACTCCAAATATTTATTTTTATTTTTGAGAACATTTCCCAATGTACACGGGTGACAGTGGAAATATGTGTATACGTGGGTCGTAGACTTGTGACCCGCATATATATATATATATATATATATATATATATATATATATATAAGTGTCTTTTTAGGGGTTCCACTAGAGCATCAAGGTCATGTTGAGGCCTGGAAAATCCTAGGTAACAATAGTAGGGATTCTCCCCAATAAACATTCCCAATTAGCTCGTTATTGTTTGATATGGGGAATCTGTCCGGTTTACAGTCTGGCTACCGTAGGTCAAGTAACGGTTTAATTTTGTTTTACCAGTTGCGTCCCGGTCCACCGTTTAAGTGTTTTTTTTAGTTTTATTTTATATATGATATGCAAGTGCCTAATCTAAAGAGTTCACAATGTGATACGCAGGTTCTTACCTCTCGTCTTATTTCCCCTTTTGCTTCTAAATCACAAACAAATAAAAACTATGCTAAGCTAACTAACTCTATCTAACCTATCCCTAGGGAGCAAGATTATATTTAATGGTGAGTAATGTACTATAAAAACATGCATAGAGAATATTACAGATAGTTGTTCATAATTCAGAATACATGAATACATGTAGAAAGATAAACATAGAGATAGCTCATTGTTGGTTAAAACATTCATTACTTAATAAGTCAGAACAATCTCACAGTTCGTAGAATAAGCTGAAACATAAATAATTCGACATTCAACCAATCTACGACATGCATTTGAAACTTCACAGCTCCTTCTCTAGCAGCAAATATGGCTTTTCTTTATTATAAAGGAAATAGTTCTTCTTACAATAAACTTCACAAAAGATAGCACGGAAAATTCCTCTTCTTCATCAACTCTACCTATATTTATACAGTTTGAAATGTCTTTTGGTCTTCCTACCCTTTGGGCTTCCTTTACAAATCGGTTACAAAAATGACTTTGTATCCTAGTGAGCTCGCTAATTTAGGAAAAATATAAATATTACAAAATATGTGTCAATAAGACAAACATTCTAAGTGGACCCGACCACCTCATTGATAAATTACATCCATGTCTTGGCATATGTCACTATTGTCTCAAACTCTGATGGCTCTAGAAATCTAACAGTGACCTCATGCTTGGCAACTTGAGATTTTATATTAGCCATCCTGGCTAGAAGCACTCGAATTTGATCTTATAATAGACAGTTGCTTACGGCTGCCTGGGCAATTACATTCTTGAGCACTCTTTCATCCAGACTTTTGATTAGCTGAATGCTAAGCTCATCCTCCTGCCATCTAGCATGCAATTGTTTCAATAGCTCTTCATACTCTGGTAATTCATCTAACCTCTTCTTGGAAGATGTTTGGCAGTGGTTGTGAGTTGTAAGCACCTTTCTACAGAACTCTGTGCAAAAGTCTTTAGTTCTCTGGGCTGCCTCTATCATCTCCTCGACAGCTTTATTCCAAATCCTATCAACTCATATTCCAGCTTCACTCTCTCGAAGTCTTTGATTGGTGCATTTGCTGGAGGTTCCTTGGTTGTTTACAACCAAGTCAAACGCCCTTGAAGGATTTCCATGACATCCTGGGTCTTGTCTTTAAATTGAGAAGCTATGCCTAAAATTTCTTCCAACCTAGCTTTTACTTGCCGGACCTTCAACACCTCATCTACTATCTGGACCTGCATCTAATATATTTTATTTCTGAGCATGAGGGCATGCTTTGTCAAAGGCGCTATATATGTTCTTTGCTCATTTGCCACCTTTAACAACACCTCCAATGAACTATTTTGTGCCTCCAATGCCGCCGCCTGGGTTTCATATTCGTATGCCTTCTACTCAGCAGTAGCCTTTTGCAATTCCAATTCTGCAACCTTGTTTTCCAAATCTCCTTTCTCTTTACTTAAATATTCATTGGATAACTTCAAACTGTCCCGCTCTTCTTCTAAAATGTGGTGTCCCTGTTGAAGCCTCTCAAAGTATGATGGGGTAGCTTCATATTTTCTTTTTGATTCTCGGCCTACCCTTTCTTCCTTCCTCAAAACTTCCTTCATTTCGACCATCTTCCTCTTATACTGCTCAATGGTTTCTATAGTCTTGTCGATATTGTGAGCATTGGCATAGGCATTTGCAATGCCCATAGAATCGAATTGCTTTGGGTGTTCTTCTACATTACTCATGACCGTCCTCTCTGTCACTGTGGTCACTGGTGGCTAAGTCCCTACCCTCAAGGTTTTATCTGTCCTCCACGTAATGGATTTCATTTTAGGATCAAAACAGATATCCTCTAAGCATGCCACATCGTATTGTTTAGATGGGGTAAATGGTATTAGCCCCATTTCAACTATGGGTACATGACCCCCAGTAAGGATGATGTTAGATATGGATGGAGGGTTCTCTGGGTTATCCCGAACAGGGCTTTGCTCTTGACCTCCACCACCTAACACTTCTTCATTTTCCTGGTTTTTCCCCTCTGTAGGGCCTTCTGTATCTTGTATTCCTTGCTTAGGGTTTGCAGCTTCTTAAGCTATGGATTTTTCTAACTCTACAATTTTCTCCAAAACAACTTCTGCATTCTTTTGCTTGACAGCTTTTGCTTTATCCCTCTATGCTTCCTCTACCAAAAATTTCTTTGCTCATGTTGCAAGCCTGCGAGAACTTTCTTCTTGGGCCTTATTTGCAGCTTCTTCTTCTCCTTCATTTGGTTTTGAATTGCTGCTGCTACTTCCCTTGACCCCAGATGTCTTTCCCTTCAAACGCTTGCTCAAAGCTACCATGCTATAGACATTCCTGAACACTTGCTCCTCTTTATCTACATAGTCTACATATTTGAAATTCACCTTTTGAGCTTCCTTGTAAGCTGCCACTTTTCCTTGTGAATCATTNATTCCTGAACACTTGGAGTCTAGAGACATTCCTGAACACTTGCTCCTCTTTATCTACATAGTCTACATATTTGAAATTCACCTTTTGAGCTTCCTTGTAAGCTGCCACTTTTCCTTGTGAATCATT
>LPNX010854979.1:7844-49436 GCA_001517045.1 Pseudotsuga menziesii
AAAAACATACATCTACCAAATTTTATAAATTTATTAAAAAAAAAAAATTAATTCCATTTAAATTGAAAAACAATTATTTAAATTGTTACCTCTTGGCTCTGACGCCATCGTGACGAGGTTGGGTTGCTTCGGGGTGTTTGGGTTGCTTCGGGGTACCAATCCTTACGTCGTTGTTCCACCGTTTCTCGGTCGAGCTTCCTTCTACAGTGAATTTTTGCAAAAAAAGGGCCGCGGCCCCCACGGCCTCTTTTTATTATTTTTTTGATAGAGGTACCTCAGTCGAGGTATGTACCTCGACCGAGTTAATACCTCGACCGAGAGATGAATAAAACCTCGGTCGAGGGCTTGATAAAACCTCGGAGTCGAGGATTTAACAAGCCCTCGACCGAGGTGCATTTTTTTGTTTTTGCCGAAATGAGCTTGCCAAAAAGTGTTACCCAGGTCCGCAGATTCACCCCTAGAAAAGAACCCTAGGTATGAATGCCCTCTAATGATTCCATCTATGGAGTGGAAAGCCCTGGTGGAACATGGAAAAGAGAAGGGCCTGAGAAAATCAAGAAAGATACCACCAGGTGGAACAGGGAGGTATGCAATACATTCCAAAATGTAGTGGTAAGCCTTATTATTACTAGTTTTTATATCAATTTTGGTACATAGACTAATGTATTTAAAAACTTAATTAGGCTCTCGGACACATATAAGGCCACAAAGGAAAGAATTGAAAAAATTGGCCAACACAAGCTTGGACCTGGTGGTTACTCCAACTTGGCGACCCGATATGTAAGTATCGCAAAACCCGAATCCACATCCAAATATCATACAGATTATTATTTTTGTTTTATTCTGACAAAAGGCTTTAAAATTAATGACATCATGCAAATATGAAGGCTGATCGGTTCAAAGAATTGCCCAGTGCAGATTACATGAAGCTTGGCTTCGAACATGGCTTTGACGTCGTTGTTGAACACCGGAAAAGCTTTCCTGTGAATACTGCACGATCTTCTTCTGATCCATCTGGTGCCCAAGTATGTGAAAACTATATAGTTCAATGATAATTTATTAATGCTCATGCAATTTGTTCCTTATAAATAAAATAACGTAAATTATTTATTCCTTTTTGTGTAGGAAAGCAATGATCCCATTCATGTCGAGGATGTAGTACATGACCAACAAAATGAAGATCATGCTTCTCATCCTGGTAATGAATTTATTAATGTGCTACTTTTTTTTATAGACCATTGCAGATGATGAACATTAATTCTAATTCTACACAATTCAACTACAGGGCATGTAGCTGCAGATCATAACACAGAATAAGTTGGGCCAGTACGAGATAATGTTGAACATGTTGATGTGCACATGGTAGGTAAAAAGGCACATTCGTAATGTTTTTTAAATGAATTACTCGTATTTATCAAAATAAAAATATATTAATGAAAGATTTTGACATTATTGCAGAAATTCATCACCCCTCGCCTAAAGTTCAACCTTGCGAGAAGACTAGTAGGGATACTGATGATCAGATTCCCGAAGATGTGAATCTAACTAAATGTTTAAAGAGAAGAAAAGTAAAAAGGAAGTGACTAAACAAATTTTGAGAAATTATTATTTATAAAAAAAATAAATTAATGCTTTTTTATGAATGAATGCTTTACTGAATTGTTTACTGATATTTTTTTTATGCCACTGACTAAATTAATGTTTTAATGAATGAGTTAATGAATGGTTTTTTCAGCTGTTGAATGATTGAATGGTTTAATGAAATTTTTAAAGAATGATTTAATGAAATCATTTTTCAACTATTGAGTGAAATAATTTACATTGTAGATGCATTGTGAAATAGTGAAATAAATTGTTATTTGCAAGTATAGGCATTGGGTTTGAGGAGTTGAGAGTGATGTGAGGGGGGGGAGGGGCCATAAGAGCTTCCACCTTCACATGGTTGGTCCTGTTTAGTAGAGAATATTGAATTATTCTCGAAACATAGAGGAGATCAATGAATGGTAAGGAAGAATACATTAAAAACCATCTATTTCTATATTTTTACTGTGTAATTTTCACTATTGCTATTTGACTCCTCCATTGGAAATTATTACAGATAGCGCTGAGAAACATTTCCATAGTTAAGAGGCAAGAAGAGGAGTTTTGATTAGATCGATGGCCTTATATACATAGTATTTTTAGCTATCCATGTTTTATCAAGTGATATATTCTTAACAATTAATTTACTTGAATAGTTGAATAGTATTGTAATTTACATTGTAATAGAATTGTATTTATTTAGATTGTTTTTGTTATTTTCATGAACAAACATAAATATATTTGATGGGTCCTAACATGAAACTATTGCAGTAGGACAAAAATTTAAGTATGTTGAATGATGTTTTGAAAGATAAAGCATAAGAAGATAATGTGAAGATCCAGAAATCAAGGTATAAATATGTTTTCTTTTGTTTGATTGAGCTGTGTATTGGGTATTTATGCATGTGCACACACATACATTTAGTTTATGATGATGATTACCAAACATAGAGGCAAACATTGTTATATCTGATCTAAACAATTACCTTAAATATTTTGATTTATCGTGATAACTAGCCCCTTGGTAATACTTTACCAATACCATATAGCTAGGACAAAAAAACTTTAACAATACCATATACCTATCTCTCTCTCTCTTAGGTATGTCCACTATTTCGTTAGGGACTTGTCTCCTAAGAGACAAAGTGTGAGTGTATTATAAATCTAAGTATAGAAATTAAGGAATGTCTAAACCGCATTGTTTTATTCTATTTGTGCCATGATAAGAGGAGCATCCAGGATAATTGGTATTGACACAAACTCAAACAAGTTTTCTAAAGGTAAATGCTCTCTTTATTAGAATAATTGTTAAAATTTTCCTAAAATTTAATATGCGAGTCTTAGGCTCTTAGCTTGTTAAGTTGGGTTGTTGTAACTCTTGCTGAGAATTGTTAAGTTACTTTTGCTTACCTCTAGTTCTAGTTGGGTCCTGAAAGGCATTACATTTCAAAGATAAGGTGTTGGTCCTAAAAGGCCTTACCTTTGCAGGTACTGGTCCTGAGCCAAGGGTTGGTCTTGAAAGGCAGTAAAGTCCTAGTAGAAGTTTGAAGGGTTGGCCATGAAAGACAGTAAAGTCCTGAAAGGTATTACCTTTGCAAAAGTAAGGTACTGGTCCTGAGCCAAGGGTTGTTTTTGAATGGCAGTAAAGTCCTAGTAGAAGTTTGAAGGGTTGGCCCTGAAAGGCAGTAAAGTCCTGAAAGGTCTTACCTTTGCAAAAGTAAGGTACTGGTCTTGAGCCAAGGGTTGGTCTTGAAAGGTAGTAAAGTCTTAGTAGAATTTTGAATGGTTGGCCCTGAAAGGCAATAAAGTCCTTGTAAAAGGGTTGTCTTGAATTGTCTTACATAAGCACAAGAGGTATTATGCTTGTTAGAAATGTTGCTTCTGACTAAAAGTTCAACCCTGCTCAATCAAGTAAATGTTCGAGGCAATTTACCCTTAACATTTTATTTATTAATGGAAATGTAATCGCGGACCACAATTTATGAGCCTAACTCACTAGGATAGTAGCATGAAATTTCTGTGGAAGTAATTATTGAGGAACATATTGCACTATCAGTTAGATATACCAAAATATATAATGTTCACATCCCTTAGATAAAGGGTTTCACTATTTGCATTACATACACTATGGCCAAAACCCTAGGAGTGATAGACTGCATCAACCCAAAAGAGCATGAGAAGCCGATTCAAGAGGTACTTCTACTTCAAATTATGGTTGTATATAATAACTATCTCTCTAACACTATTAGCTCAAAGCTCAGATTATGGTTGTATATAATAGTCATCTCTCTAACACCTATTAGCTACAAAGCTCATGGAAAGATAAATACTTTCGCAGGTGATAAGAGACTTGGTGGATGGCGGTGTGGATTACAGCTTTGAATGCATTGGAAATACAGATATATTGTACCAGGAATTTTTGGCCACCCACAATGCAAAACACCCTTTATACTCTTTTTTCAACTTTATTGTGACTCATACAAAAAGAATTAGCTATTTAGGAAATTGATAATAGAGAGATCTTGGATATGCAATAATCAAGCTTCAGTAGTAAGGTCTATTAAGGATATGCATAAAAGAGAAAACTTTAAAGTTGCATTATGGTTCAAGGGTTTTTACACTATTTTTTCAGCTTCAATGTGACTCATACAAAAAGAATTAGCTATTTAGGAAACTGATAATAGAGAGATATTGGATCTGCTATAATCAAACTCCAATAGTAAGGTCTGTTAGGGATATGCATAAAAGTTTAAAGCTACATTATGGTTCAAGTATCCTCATGGTTAATGTCTTGGAAAACTGGATGTGATTGCAGGCCTAGGGCTTGACAATGTTGTTGGGTTTTGATTATAGTGAAAGAAGGTTTGGCCTTCTTCCAATGGATGTGTTCATGGGCAGGAGGATAGTGGCTAACTTTAAAAATACCATATACCTATCTCTCTCTCTCTCAGGTATGTCCATTGTTTCGTTAGTGACTTGTCTCCTAAGAGACAAAGTGTGATCATATTATAAATCTAAGTATTAGAAATTAAGGAATGTCTAAACCACATTATTTTCTTCTATTTGTCCATTTATAATATTTTTGCATGTGCTTGACTAATTCTGTTCACACATATCCTAGGTAGCTGTAATTGATGGATGTACATAGTGTTGATATGTAGTAATCCTGGCTTGGTTTGGAGAAAAATGGGTCATAGCATCAACTGAATGGATATTTAGTTTTGACATTGAGGAATCATGCAAAAACAAGTAAACAGAGCTCTGTAATTGATTCACTTATCTTGAATCACATAGACTTGGAGAAGGCTCAATTGGGTCTTGGGCACAGCTACAGCAGAGCCAACGTGAAATTCAATGTCAATAGAGTGGATAACATGGTTATACAAACTATTAGTCTTCTCGAAACCTTGGACAAGGACATCATGAACACCTTCTGCGTGAGAGTAAGGTATTGCAAGTTTAAACTTAGTATTGTTTTTACTTTTTTTGGGTTTTATATGAAACAACATTTAAGATAGTTCAGTCATAGTCAATTATAACAGCTGTCAAGTTGAGGTTAATTTCCCATAAGTGTATTTTAATTCTTTAGTTAGGACTCATGAATCATATTTATACTGAAAGGTAAAAGGATTTGTTTATTTGACTTAGATTTATATCAGATCCATGATTTCTTTGTTCTCTGAGATGTGTTTTAAAATCACTATATTTGATATTCCCAAGGAATAAATAAAAATATACATTTGACTAGTCCTAAGAGGACTCAAGTGTGCTGGATACTGTTTTGTTGTCCATCATTCAAAAACAAAGAAATTTGAGAAAACTATTAAAAGTCTTCCTTACGTATTCTCTAGGATACTCAATTTGTCATCAATACAGAATCATCAAAAGAGTCCTAATACCTAAACCAACAATACAACAAGACAAGCATAACCAGTGTCTACATCCTTCAGCTATGACTCTGAGCTAATCTGCCATTAAGTGGTTGTTAGTACAAGTCTTTTCTGAATCATATAGGAAGTGACTTTTCTAAATTCTTGTTTGGTTTAGGTACCCTTCTGTAACAATAAAATATATTTATAAATCTTGTCTACCATTGAGTTGAAATCACATAGGCTTGGAGAAGGCTCAATTGGGTCTTGGGCATAGCTACAACAGAGCCAATGTGAAATTCAATGTCAATAGAGTGGATAACATGGTTAGACAGGCTATTAGTCTTCTCGATACCTTGGACAAGGACATCAACACCTTCTACAAGAGAGTAAGGTATTGCAAGTTTAAACTTAGTTTTGTTTCTACTTTTTTTTGGGTTTTATATGAAACAACATTTAAGATAGTTTAGTCAGGGTCAATTCTAATAGTTGTCTTTTATACAGGGAAAAATATCAGAATAATGGTGAGGTGCCATTACTAGAACAGGCCCCAATCATGGGAACATACTCTACATACTTGTTTTTTGCAGGCCTGCAATCCATGACTGAGGAGGAATTGACCACAAACAATGAACCATGTTGCTCAGATAAATTTGACAAAATTGGCAGCTCTTTAGTGTTTTCTCTCAAATCCATCATTGACTGTTCAGAAACTTGCTGATTCTTCTTGCCTGTAATCTCAAACTCAGGTTTGTTTTCACTTGTATTCTCAAACTCAGCTCCCAAAATGTCTGACAATTTCGAATGTAAAGACTCTCTCTTTGAGCCCTTTGACACACTCCGCATATTAACCTCTACTCAATCATCTGAGCTGCTTGTCAACTCACCAATGTCTGGTCCAAACAAGTTTCCTTCAGTGGTCAAATTCTAGGCTGAAACCAATGTCTATTAATTAAAATTGTCATGGATAATGTTTGAATATGAATGGTAGGAAGCCATTGAGCAATCCATGACTATGGAATTATAAGCTAGGATAAAGGATCAAGATGGAGGATAATTCCATACCCTTGTTACTCTTGTTATTTTTCTTGCATTTCCCTAGTAAGAGGAAACTACTTGCATGAATGATAAGCATGTGATTGATGTTGTTTTCTTTGCATAAGTGATTAGAACATGAAAATGACATTGTACATGTAAGTGAATGAATTATTGGAGATTGCATGAATTAGTGATCATATTGAGACATATTTTCATGATAATATGTTAGGTATTGAGCGATGATAGTGCCACATAAGGGATATGAATAGCTTATTTCCTATACTCAATGATTATTACCTGATAAGATAATATATTTGTTGATGTACTTATGAAACCAAGACTGATGATGTTGATGGTATTGTTGCTATAATGATCTACCCATGAACAAGGGTATTGCCAACAACCATCAAATGTAACAACAAGGGTATCAATGGAAACCATGAAAGGTATGAGTTGGTTATGTTAATTTTCGTAAGTATTGAAATGGGATTTGGTAAAAGTCCCTCAACCATGTTTAATTATATGAATTGATCTATTTATGCTAGCTTTGGGAATGTTGAATGCATGTATGAGTATCTTATTTCTAGGTAGAGCACAGACCAAGTTGTGAATCTTTGATTCAATAAAGTTTGTTAAATTCTTTCATGTATTCATATGAGTGTGTGTCATCGTTGAACTGGTTAATAGTAATAACCAAGGATTAATGAGCAGTATACTCATGTTGTGGATGTGATGCCATGTGTGAGACCAGGAGGATTTTGGGTTATGGTTCCTTTAATGTTGCACAAGAATCCCATGAACCTTTTATTGATGTTGTCCTAGCATGAGACCACTTTTCGATCATGAAGGGAGAAAGTGAACTCTTGATGTCGCAATCGGGTGAAGAAGAGAGACACCTTGAAAATGAACAATTAAGGAAAGTAATAATCATAATATAATGACAATACAGATGTGTAATGATTGATGTGTCAATGCATGATTTGAGTTAGCATAACCTTTGGAAATCATTTTAAGAATGTTGTTTGTGCTATTGTTACATGCATAAGTGATAATTCATTGCATAGAAATTCCAACAAGTGATTTTATATTTGAGTTATTGTGTGTAATTCTAGATTCATTTCATACTATTGAGGTTATGCAATGAAGAAATTAAGTGAGGAAATTTCCATTGACTGCTAGATGTTTGAGATCTATGTTAGTAGGACATGTTGTAGGTGGATTTATGTGATGATGGAAGTGACAATAAGACCATGAAACGATACAAAATACTATTACCTACAAAGATTCAATCAACATGAGGGTAGCCTCACAGTTAACTAAAATTCTGATTCTTTGTGGAAGACAGTTGAAATTTTAGAATTGCAATTTTAGATTTAGGTTTTGCTAATGAATTTTGATGGATGCTTTGGTTGATTTGGATTTTTTTCAAGAGGACACACCATAGGAATATTATGTGTTGATTCCTACAAAAGACAAAATATATGAGCATGAACTCATAGTTAATTGAAATCTTATTTTATGTAGGAAACAAAGTTGGAATTTCAGATTTTAAATTATAATGGCATGTTGATGATTGTTTAGCTTATTGTGGATTGTGTCAGGAGTACATAATGAAGTTTCTTGTCAACTCACCAATGTCTGGTCCAAACAAGTTTCCTTCAGTGGTCAAATTCTAGGCTGAAACCCGGTGGGGGTAAGTGAAATCTTTGGATTTTTTTTTTAAAATCCATCAACAGGTTTCGCTTTTTCAACATTCTTTCGACACTCTGGTAAACACATCCGACGGCCGTGTCATGACTCCGATGCTTCCACTTGTCGGACGACTGACGGTTAGAGTGTCAAACTGCGTCGAAAGGCTGACTCTTCTAGTGTTGGATGGTGTCAGATTTTTGACACTTTCTGGATAAAAATACCAACACGTGCTTCATTGCTCTGACACTTCTGTCCATCGGAAGGCCGACGCTTCAAGGGTCGGAGGACATCAAATTTTTGACACTTTCAGGATAAAAGACCGACAACATCGCCATTCCTCGAACACTTCTATCCGTCGGATGGTCGATGCTTCAAGGGTCGGAGGACGTCGGATTTTCGACGATTTATGCAATCATTGATTGGCATTTTGGAAGGAAAAATGATCGAATATGCGACACAATGGTCTATCGGATCTTCTACCCACATTAGTAGAATGTCGAAGATCCGACGTTATG
Source organism: Pseudotsuga menziesii (assembly GCA_001517045.1). Taxonomy (NCBI): domain Eukaryota; kingdom Viridiplantae; phylum Streptophyta; class Pinopsida; order Pinales; family Pinaceae; genus Pseudotsuga; species Pseudotsuga menziesii. The sequence goes on from LPNX010854979.1 coordinate 16,540, forward strand.
CCACCGATGGCAAAAAAAAGTGTATGTGTCGAAAATGCAACAAATAAGTGTCGAATTTCAGACATGCAAGGTGTCGTATTTTGGGTTGAAATTATGTTTTGTCCCAATGCGCATTTAAGGCGCCACCTTGGCTTCCATTACCATCCTCAAAACACTTAATCCTATAGTTCATGCCACAATACAACATCATTTTCCAAATCAACGTGAAATGCATAAACCCCACTATGCATCGAATTACTTAGGGTTAATCCCTAAGTCCATGGCATATGAAATATTCCATGGAATGCTTTAAGCCAAGGTTTTTACAAATCTCTTATACCAACTATTAAAAATCATGTATTAAAATTATGATTAGAGCATGAACATAGTCTTAAGTCTGTGTCATAGTTCGGTGTCACATAAATAGTAAAGGCAATAGTGACCAAGTCATTATCATAAAGTCCGTAATAATAACAATAATAATCAGTGTAATATAGGCTAGTAAACCATCTAGCCTGGTATAAATATCTTCTAAACAATGAGCGCATCGCCACTAGGATAGGTCTGTATCACAGAGTACCAGTGACGAAGCGAACCGCTTGGTCGTTCAACTTTTATAAACAATTTTTTGATGCTAAGTGAACCTGCATGCAAAGTGAAAGAAGTGCATTAGTTCGTCATAACTAAGTAAGCCTGATGTGACAAGTAGGAAACTGTTGCCTCTCAGGTGGTTACAAGGGAAACTAGTCTCGCCACGCCACCCCTTTTTCCAAGGACAAAGTTAAGTCAGAATCATGTATACGATAGTCAACACATGTTATAATCAATGAAGTATGTAATCAAATATCTAACTTACATATCAAGGCATAACCATAGAACAACATAGTAAACAACCATCATGACAACGTAAGTAAATACATCAATAATCACATATGAAAATAGGGAAGGAGGACGTAACAACAGCTTACGACAATACAACAGTATAAACAAAGTATGACACATTCCGCAAGTTCAAATAATGTCCAACATAGATAGTTTTAACTAGCCCAATAATTTATTTTTTTCAATTTTTGGGGACATTACAGAAAGAATACTCCCCATCTCTACTTTCAATGGATAAGAAAAAAAGAGCCACATAGTGGTAATGTCTCAAGCTTTTGTTGTTGCTAAGAGATTGTTTTGAAATTTGTAGACTTAGAGTCATTGTTAAGAACTTCAACAATAAATATGGAGAAATAAAGTTAATAATAGAAAGGAGGGAAAGGCCAAGGACATCATGCAGAGGCCTTCGCAATTTGTATTATCCTTAATAATTGTGAAGGAAATAATTTTATGTTTGTAACTAACCTTCTCTAATGTCTAAAGAATAGGGAATAATTTTTTTCTTTCGTAGATATCTCATCCTTTAGAATCGAATCATCAAAACTAAAATAGACCAAGTTTAAATATTTTTCACTAATTGACCCCTTGAGCACCAACAAAGAAACCCCGACTAAGAGATGAAAGATTAGAAGCATTGGACAAGTTATCTAAGTAATTGAAGTGCCATTTTTAAAGGCTAAAGGTAGTACTTATCAAATGAGTAGGGCATAAAGGTGGGCAATGGCCTAAGGTCAATCCATCCAATAGATACATACCTCCTTTTCAATTGAACTGAAAACCAAAAAAAACAATGATCAACTTCGTAGATTTTCTTTGGTCACATCTATTCCAATAAAAATTCCCAAACATAAAGTTTATTGTACCAAATTGTTGCCCCCCAAAACTATAATATCACCTTTGCTAAGAAATATAAAACTAAAATTTACAAAGATTTAGCTTTCTTCCTCAAAATCCTTTAAAAAAATCTACCAAATCATCATATCAATCAAACTTAAAAACCTAACCACTAAAATAACTCCAACAACATCAATATTACTCCCATGATAAATGTATATATCATATATCCGGGAATGATTTCAACTCACACATAATCATTACATTATAGTTATAATACTCAATAAATAAAAAATTAGTAATATCATTCAAACAATATAAATAAATTGCAAAATATTTCATTAGATTGATTTTTTATTTTTATTTTTGAATTTTGAATTTTTTTAATAAATAGTACTTGAAAAAATATATTTTATTAAAATTAAATTAAAATCCATATTAACATAATAATAATATATAAATAAATTAAAATTTTTAAACACTAATATTAAATATTAAAAAAAATCTAAACATTAACCTTAAGTATTATGACTTTTAAATTTTTATAATATTTTTAAACATTAAAATACTGTATATTTTATAAATTTAAATATTTATATTATTAGTAAACATTAAAATGTTTTATATATAATTTTAACCTTATATATTGCTTTTAAAGCTTCAATATTATATATAATAAGTTTTCCAAACACGTTTTAGGTTATTGGGTAAAGAAATCAGAAATTTTCCAATCACTTTCTAGATTATTTGGGGAAAATGAATCAACCCTACGGTTATCACATTCCTCAATATAAATGAATTTTTGAATATAATATTTGAACACTCTAAAGTAAAACCTTATCTTCAAAGGGGAGCACTTTAAATTATGATTTATGTATTAAGGTCCATTTAAATTCATATGAAGAGGCATCTAGATTATACAATTTTAATCATTGAAAACTATTTAATGATTGAAAACTATTCTTTAAATAATTTTGGTGGGATTTTGGTCAAAACAAACTGGCCAAATTTTAAGTGTAAATGGTCTAGAGTTAACTTACTCCTGCAAATGGTATAGAGTTTAACTTACTCCTGTTGTATGCCTATGCCTAAACAACTGGAATACCAATAATCCAAGTGAATTCTCATTCTTAGCTGGTCGTCACTAAATTCTGGACTACTTTCTTAGTTGTTGCAGGTGCTTAGTTGTTTCTTCTATAGTTTGTTGTCCTAGTCATTACTATTTTCTCCCTCTTCATATAAAATATTGAGATATTACCTTGCAGCGGATTGCTTAGGATCGGTGATAATTCCAATCAAATAAAGCATATCTCATTTCATGTATTAAGGGACTGCCATAGCAATATATTTTATAATTTTGCAGGCATCACTACCACACATTAACATGGATACTTTCATGGAGCAGAAGCAAGTAGCCTCAGACCTATTTATACTTTTTTCTCCTTATGTATATGTTTTTAGCATGGATTTAGATTAATCAAAAACCAAAAGTCATCGCACCTGCATATTCCTACTTTATGGTTCATCTATCTGACCAGTAGTCCATTGCTTTCAGGGCCGCTATAGCGAAGGCAGTCTTTGTCCGTCAGGTTTGATCTGTTCGGCTTCTCCTTTTATATAGAACTTCTACTATATGTGCAAAGTGTCTGTGTGGTCCATGTGTGTTCCTCCTAGGACTGTTGGAAACAAGCAAGTATGTCCTTGCTACAACAATGGGAAGACTAAGGAAGGTGGCTCCAAATGTACCGCAAACAATATTTAATATGTAGTAGAGTAATAAATGTTGTGGTGGCAGCATTGTATATGGTTGGTTCTCAATTTGTTTGAAATCCAACAACTTATAGTATTGGTGTACCAGCATTTATTGCTCTGCTACATGTAAAATATTTTTGGCCCAAATACACTTGATCATTTAACTCTGAATCCAAAAATAAAAGAATAGTAATAATAACAGTGCAGCTTCTGTTGGGTATAGGAATGCGGGCTAGCACTATTGATGAGTGTATAGCTAACAATGGAAAATTTTGCAATATCCTTATTTAGAATTTTTTTGATTGTTTATTTTGTATCAACAAAGAGATTTAATGTAAAGCTTTCATAATTAAAAATTAAAAATTAAATGGAATTATAATTTTTGCCATTTTTTATAGAAAAATTGGTTGAGAATTTACATAAAAAATGGTTGCTTTATTGACAACTATTTTTTTTTTTAAATAAAGATATTGTGATATCATGGTTAAGATTTTTATAATGTATTTATGCCAATGAAAAGTTGTCCGAGCAAAGACAACCAAAAAAATGATTTTATGTCAAATACTCTCACTAAGTTCTTATTATTATCCTGATATTTCGATATTGATAATTTGAGAAACATGTATTTCGTCCTAAAAATCAGGATCATAAATTAAATACTGGAAATAAGTCCATGGAAGTGAAAATGATTATGATTAGTGTTGGAATCATAAATTTAATAATCTAAAGTGAAAATGATTATGATTAGTATTGGAATAATCTGAAGTGAAAATGATTATGATTAGTATTGGAAATTGAGGAGGTTTTGTTTGCTATGGGGCATTTTTTTGGGAAAATATTTCTAAATATTTTGGGAAAACATTTGTTACACCAAACTGGTAAACAATTTTCCAAAACCTATTTTTGACCTTTTTTTCAAGCCTAAATTTTAATTTCAGGTAATATAGATGTTGGTGGGTGTATATTGCATAATGTTGTTGAGTGTCAATTATTAGTTTGTATAATTTTAGTAAGTAATTTTGTTAGATTTTTGTATAATAAAAACTAATTTCTTCATTGCTTAAATTCTTTAATAAAAAAATTCTACTTCATAGTTAAACTTTTTTAATGAAACAGTGTAACTAGAAAAATAAAAGCTAAAAAAATAAAAAATAAAAAATAAAAAATTAATTTAAAAAGTAGAGATGCAATGAAATTCCAACCTAACTTAGGATACCATTCACAAATCCTGAATAAAAGCAAAAGCTTTTTGAGTATGCTCGAAAGTCAATCGATCTATGAATGTGTCAAGTATCTATCAAATGAAACGTTAATCATTCGCTCATAAACTGATGTCAGATAGAGATGGAAAAGAGCCATAAATTCAACCAAATTTAGTAAAGAAAGTCCATTGCCTCCCATTGATTCTCGCAATGAATCTGTTAAAGCAAATAGGTAGGTCGTGTTCAAACGTTAATCGTGACCATTTAGCTCCAATAAATTTATTATGAAGATCGACTAAACGCTCATCTTCTTAATGTGATCCATTCAAAATTATGCTATACAACTTTAGAACTGACATCAATATATTTAAAATTTACATGGAGAATCCGATGAATGGTTATGGAGCTTCGTCACTGTTTTCCATTTTAATACGAATCACTGTACTAGCTAGATATATTGGTATTGTCTGGATTTGCTGGTCTTTGCCAACTAGCCACAGTACATGATAATTACACACGGATTACAAATGCCAGATTGATGCATTTTGAGAAACACATTTATCAAGAAACATATCATTGCAATGATAAATTATAATAGATTCGCATGCATCTGATTTTCCAACGTAGGTCATTCATAGTTAATTGTCCACTTAATTAAACATGTTAAAGTCAGAAAACATATTTAAAAGACCGATAACATCATTGATGTAGATTAAAATAAGGATAATGAGATAAATAATTTGATAAAAGTAACATTGGCAATATCGGGTGTGGAAAATTTGTATATATGGAATCTATCACGCTATTTAGATTGATATTTAATTTTATAATTATATAAAAAACAATAACATATAACTTTATAATTACATAAAAATAACATATAAAACCAGAGCATATGGAATATGAAACCCACTTGGTTTTGAAAGTATAAATAATAACATATAAAACCAGAGCATATGAAATAAACCAGAAATGAGAGAGGAAGAAGTAAACAAATATGTAGTTTTCTTGAATTAAAATACCCATACTGCAACCATGCCAGACACAAAGAAGCTTTCGATGTATACGACATAAACAAAATATAGTTTATATTGGGCACCTCACTGACACTGAGGCAGAGAAATATATCATCCGTTTGCATACTCTTTTCTTCCATTTTATTCAGGAAATTGTTTTATGATCGGTTGGGAAGATAACAATGAAGTGACTGTATTGTTTTATGATCGGTTGGGAAGATAACAATGAAGTTTTATTAATAGAATATACACAGCTGATACTTGACAATACAGTCTATTAACGGGATGAGTAGGACCGCAAATTATAGAAGGCCATAAGAAAGAAACAGAAGCAGCTCCAACAGCTAAGTTGGAGAATTCACTCACGATCAGCTAAACAGGAAAATTCCCCTGTATTATCGGTCTTTTAGTTATTCAGGCATACAGCATTCTAATTGCCTTTGAATTCGAATGGAGAATCCACTAACGGCAGAGGTGACGGAACCAAGGATGGCCCACGATTTCCACTGCAGAATAACGGGACTGCAATGTATCAGATGGACGATTTCCACTGCAGAATGACGGGACTGCAATGTAGCAGACGGACACAGTGAGGGGCCATTAGGGCGAAATCTTCGCACATCTAGACACTTGTTCCTAAATTCAACAAAGAATCTTGTAGAATAATTAATGGCACACTGATGGAATGAATAATGTAGATGAGTGACTTATAGCTTACGATAAATAACAATCAAAAGGCTTAGGTTTTTAGGTGTTTGTTTAATATTCAAAAATTTCTGTCAATATGATGATGGTGGTGGTTAAAGTCCACTCAGACCAAACTTTGGTCTATTGAACCCAAAGAAATGAACTACTTAGTTTGTTTTAAAATTGTATTTTTATGTTCAAAGAGCTTGGAGAAAAGCGTAGTGAACTCACTATAATTTTGAGAAGTTAAAAGGCTAGGAAGGTCGAGATTGTAACAAAGGTTATGAAACTGAGATCTAATGTGGGTGTACCAAAGGCATTCTAAGAGGAAGTGTTTTTCATCCTCAATGTTCATATTCTCACAGAGATGGCAGATCCTTTCTACCCATGGTGTTTTAAGAATTGTCCAACTACCAGTTTCACTATGAAGCTCATGAGAGTTCGTTTTTATCTTGGCTATATTAATTTTTTTCTTTAAACTAGTTAAAACCGAGAGATACTTTTGATCTTCTAGAGTAGGGTTGATGACCTCCTTATAATATCTAACTTTCTTTAATCCTCTAAATCTTTCTCACGCCACATTTTCTCCTTAAACTTGGAAGTGACAATATTTTTAATGTTATTTATATTTTGCAATGCAACATTTTTAGTCCATCTCCCAATGATTTAAACAAGCCCCGATATCTTTATACCAACCTCGCTTGAGCCTGAGGTGGTTTTGGTTGGAATTTAAAGCTGGTTTAGGAAGCCTGTGGTCTCCCATGTTATTGATTTTGTGTTTGTACAATAGGAGCCTAGCCATAGCTATGCTCTCGATAGGGAAAAGACCCACTTCCATAAGGAGAATAGGGTAGGGTGTATTGCTTTTAATTTTGAGGTTATACGTTATAAAACGCTTTGGATTTGCTCAATGTTTCTCCAGGATTCTCTAGAGATGATGCAACCCCAAACCTCACACCCATACAAGATAACAGGAGTGACTAAAGTTTCAAAGATGAGCTTCTTTTTACCCCACACCATAAGGTTTGCTTCTTTACAATTATTTTCAATACCAAAATAAGCTTTCCACCCACCATTAATTCTTTTTTTAATGCTATAGTTCTAGTTGAGCTTGTGATGAATATCAATTCCCAGAAGACACTTCCTCAATGACCCAAATCGTAGAAATTGTATTTTAAGCAATAAAAACTGAGATTTCAGTCATTTTCAACCATTTCTGCTTTGCCCAATTGAGGCGGTTAGGGGGGGCATTTGGTTTGCCCATAATAACTTATGCCCAAGGCAGCCTTTAAAGACACATAAATCAATGCATCCATCATTCTCTTCACTCCAATCACACACAAAAAATTATATTTTAAAAATTGATTAAATAATGAAATAAATAAAAAACATTAATTAAAGTTGAGAAAAAATTAGAATAAGTACTAACATGATAATGGTCATTACTACATGTTCACTTGCAAGGACATAAAAAAAAATATAGATGACCATACAATTTGTATTTTATTTAATACCAGCATAGATCTATCTAAAGGGGATCTATCAACCAACCAAAGGGATCAAATATTTCAAGGTCTAAACCCTTTTTAGAGTGGAAGTGTTGAGAAAATGTGCAATCCAATATTTATGGTTTTAGTTTATCTAATTTATACTGTTATATATATGTAATTCTAAATAGTTTAAATTTATTTTAAGCAAACATGTTATTTTTAATAATATTTTTATTTTTATTTTTATAAAGTATACTTATCAACTCTAAGATGAACACTGAAAAAGTTACACATCTCTGAGTTACATCTTTGAACACTGAAAAAGTTACACATCTCTCTCATGCTAAATTGTAAAATACACTTCATAAAATATTATATAAAATGTATTTAATTTAATATAAAAAATAATAAAGGGAAAACCCAACTTGCATATTCAGAAAATTTATATGTAATTAAATAAGCCTCTCTTTAATAATCGAGAATAATTGAGCCTGCAAGAATCATGCCTTTGAATTTTTCTCCTATTGACATTTTCTTAACGACTACACTCAATTATAAGGTTGGGTAGGTCACGACCTAAGATATTCGCAAGTCGCATTGCTACACTCGTAGTTTAGTCGTTTGATATTGACAGGCCACATGGCTATTTTTATTTTACGTTATTAATTTTTCTCCTATTGACATTTTCTTAACGACTACACTTAATTATAGGGTTCGGTAGGTGACGACCTAAGATATTCGCAAGTCACATTGCTACACTCGTAGTGTAGTAGTTTGATATTGACAGGCTACATGGCTATTTTTATTTTACGTTATTAATTTTTTTTCGATTCAATGCTGGTGCTTTGTCGATATGTCAATTGGAATTTTTTTAGATAATTGGAATTTTCATGTTGTTTATAAAATTGTTATTAACAATTTAAAAAATTAAATTTATATTAATGTGGACATCAATTAATAATGAATTTATGATAAAGATTTTTTTTAATAGCTTTTAATAAATAAATTATATACAATATAAAGCTTCAAATTTAATAGCTAAATTAATCTTAATCCATAAATGAGATCTGGGTCTCTATCTCGCAACAGGGAAGTCGCTAGTTATCCTCTCTTAATCACGAGAAATTCATTCATTGCATACTAGATTGCCGCGAGAAACCCGAATCTTTAATATTTATAAGACAATATTATCTTTATTAATATAATATTATTATATTAGTTAAAACATAATAGTCGCTCTGATTTATAGTTGGCCAAATATAAGACTTAGTAGATGATGAAACACAACGGAGATATAGACTTATCTAAAGTTTTAGTATTTTAATATTATAAAATTTTATTTATAAAGATTGGAAATCTCTTATAATATTTGTATATGGATAATTGTATAATATAATTTATAAATTTAGATGAGTAAGAGTATATCTATTTATCTATATATAATAATAATGAAGGGGTTTTAACCAGACATCTAAGACATTTAATATATATAGATAGCACATGGTCAATTTATATATATAATTCTTCATATTTTAATAACCGGTATTATATATTTAGTCAAACAAAAGACTTAGTACATGATAAGGATCAAATTTCCATACGAGAAAATTTCATAGCATTGTTCATTGCACACTAGTTTTTAGTACAACACTCCATACATTAGATACCCCATTATAATCATTAACTATTGGCATTTTATATTTTAATAATAAAAAATTAAAACTTAACATCGACACTCGTATCTTAACACCCATTTTATACTTTAGTACATGATCATGACAAAGATGGAGATATAGAATATTGTATTGATCTAAAATTTACTCAATGCCTTATTCTTTAAATATTATAATTTACATATTATAACACTTAATTTATTAGGGATTTCAATTGTGAGATTAAACTTTCGTAAGAGGTTATCTAGATAATAAAATATAAGTTGTTACTATATTTTTTTTCAATTGGTTTCTCTTTGGAAGAAGACAACAAGGATTTTTTTTTTTTTTAATTGTTTTCTTTTTGGAAGAAGACAACAAGGGTTTTATCCAAGTTGCTTTTTTCGGTTTTTTAGGCGAATGCCTAGTTTCTCTTTTCCCTCACCTCTTTGTGGTGGTGTTTATCGTTTTATCAATAGCATAGGGTATTCTTCTCAATGATTATCTTTTTAGGATGGGTTTTATTTCTAGGTTTCATGTGGTAGTAATAATGGCTTTTCTTAAAGTTTATTTAGGCCTTTATGTGCCCTGCTCAACCTCCCGTCGTGGTTTAGCTGGGCCAAAGGAAAGAATTGCTTCATTAGAGATGTCTAAGGCTCTATACTAGGAAAGCATGATGGAGGATTTGAGGGCGATCTGAAGGGGGGCATCTGAAGGCAACCATATGAAGGTGATTTGAAGGCAGACCATACAAAAATGTATCCTTCCAATGTGATCTCTATGAAGGTGATATGGTCTATGTGGATTGTGAATGTTGTATGTGCATGCATGAGTATAGCTATGAAGAATTAAGAAGGTTCGACAATATTTTGAATCGACTCAACATTTAAATATGAGGGATCTGTGTTTAGATCTAGTCTAGAATTTTTGAAGGATTAATAAATCAAACTCCTACATATAAGGTCTTCAAATATGAAGGTGATATGCTTAAGAAGGGTGATTTGTTCAAGAAGGATTGAGGGGGGCATGGTGGATTCTAATATCTAGGGTACTATCCTGAACTTAGAGTCGTGTTTCAATTATGTAAATGTTTTTTGGTAACAATCAACAATAAGCTATACCCTACATCAAAAGGCCTAATTGTCCAACTTGGCTATTCGTCAATTTTGCTTTCCTCTGAGATGTCATAGGAAATTTTTGTTCAGTCGTGAATTCTACACATTGTAGAAAGTGATTATCTTGAGGTTCCATTGAGTTGAATCCTTTTTAAATAAGGTGTGCCTTATTTCTAGAATTTGACCAACGGATTTACATTTTTTTTTGCAAGTGATTGTATGCATATACTTGCCTAGAACAACAAAGTGACTAGTTTCAAGAAAACTCCACATCACTGGAAGAGTGGGAGCCTTGATACTTATGCATATCACCCAAGCCACAGTAGAACATGGGCATCTAAAATGTACGAGGCATCCATTGATCCCTAACTCTATCAATTTAAAAGCTAATCAACCAAGGAGAAAGAAGAGGAATTCACATCAGAATATAATCAACACCCATTAATGTTTGTTATTAGCTAGAATTGTTAACCCAAAAAATCTCTCACTCAGCTCTACATGGCCTACACCACCCAAGGACACCCATGCACGACCCTCGTATCACTCCATTAGACCCCCACACCCTCAAAAAGGCTTAAGAATGAGAAAAAGGGCTTAAAAACCCCAAAAAAGGAGCCTAAATAACTCTCCTAGGGGCTAAAGCCTCCAAAAAGGGGCTAAAACCCCTCAAAGGAGCCTAAAACCCTAAAAGGAGCTAAAGCTAGGGTGAAAAGGGCTAAAACCCCAAAAAAGGGGCTAAAGCCCGAACCAAAGGCTTAAAACCCTAAAAAGCCCCAAAAAAGCTATAAATAGAGGGTGGGGGTCACTCTCAAACAACTCTTCCCTTGCGTACTGTTATGCTGCCCATAGATGCCTTGAGACCCTTTGTCTCTCAAGCCACCCATATCCCCCTCTCATCCACTCATCTTCCCATTTAGCCATAACTCCTCCATTGCTAAGAGAGAGAGAGAGGTGCTTCTTCCAACCAGGGCATGGTGGCCCATTGAACCAAAGAGAAGGTATACAAGTGTGTTTTGTTTTGTTTCTTTGCTTTTATCTAATCCGTAGCTTGTTTGCAAGTTTTCATTTTCTCTTTGCAGGTTTATTTCTAACCTGTTTTTGCAGGCATTTTGTTTCTAATAGTTGTTTGCAGGTTATTGGAGCGGAACCCTAACATTGTTTGCAGAGGGGTTCTCCATATTTGCTTTCATTTCTATCTAGTTGCATTCCTACTTTTCTTTTCTGCATTTCCACACAGGAACCTATCCTTCCGTCCTATAAATGGAAGGTAGTCATTCCTGCCCTGTAGCAAGGGAGAAATCCCTGCTACAGAACTGGCGACCATACCAAGTCGATCCCACAAGATCCTTGGTTCAGTTTTTAAAATTTCAAGTTTTATTTTAGTTTGTGCCCTAGCTTAAATTTTTTTTTTCAAATCTAGTGTAAATCCTATTTATTTACAGTTTTTTTGTTTTTGCCAAACCTCCACAAGGAAAATCCGAGTCCATTTGGCCACAATACAGGTTACTGTCGGCCGGATCTGACTCAGGATAATAATAAATAAATAAACCCAATCCGGAGCAGGTCGCACTTATCGAGCCAAAACAGGGGACCAGGTCGCTCATTTAGGCCTCACAGGTGCGACTAGGTCTCCCTTTTTCTCCCGAAAGGTGCGACTTCCTTCAGACAGACAGACCACTTCTATCTGCAAAATCTGAGCAACCCCCTCGCCTATTTCTGGGAAAATTTGGCGACCCCCTCGCCACATTTGACTCAAAACATGCGGTCTGTCACTCAGAAGTTAGTTTTTAATTTACTAAGGACTGTCAGTGCGGCTCATCTGCCTCTGTCCAGCACAATAGTTCCATTTCTATTTCTGTTTCATTTTACTGCAATTTCATTCATAGAACTAAGTGTGAATTAAATAATTGATGGGTTAATGAATCTAGCCTAACTAAAACTTACCTAAAATCAAGAATCTTGCTTTCCCTTCATCCTCTACCCAGTCATCACCCTTCGGGGTATTCTGGGATAAGACGAAGGGCACAGCTCATATAGTAATAGGCGCTTCACCCAATATTGTTCAAAACCATTAAAAATGGATGACTTGGAAGGTCAAGGGGGTAGAGAAGGAGGGCTTCTCACGGCACTAAGCATCTTCCTTGTTGACCAACCTTGCATCTGGGAGGTGACCTGTGGATCTACGGATGGGCTTAGTCCCATTGTGTTGAGAGCCCGACACCTTCTCTTGGTCGAAGAAGAATATCGGTGTAAGGTAGCCACCTAGTTAGGCTATCACAATTCAGGGTAAAAAATGGTATCTGTCTACAAAATTTCTGTTTATTTACTGCTTTGATGCACAATGATATGAACTCTGCGACATATTCATAAACCACTTGCAGCCACCTTATAATAGAAAAACAGAAAGACGTATACATCATACCACGTAAATCAACCCAACTCAGTTCATGACGCTGAGATAGCCCCTAAAATTTACAAATTTACACTAAGTCAAAAAAATTTGCAGTCTTTGAGGACATAAGTCCCTGACTCCATTAACCATGGGAAGTACTTAGGTTCAGCCCAAAAACTCATTGTGAGGAGTACCACGGGAACCCCAAAGTAGCTGGCCACTAAGAGGAATTGCCAAGCGAAACAGGGAACGACCCCCACCGATTGAGTAGAACTCCCGTGAAGAAAAAGCCAAGCACTGTCCTCTGGCAGTCATGGTGGCCAAGTGACCACCTACAGCCAATAGGAAGCCATTGAAACTGGGGTCCAAAATATATTTCCCACCAGTTTGATACATAAATCTAACACAATTGATCCCCCACGCTCTTCCTCACGCCTAAGAGGCGAACCAACACAATTCAGGACACTGAACTGACACCGTCGAGACCATTCTCGATAGCCTCTCACACCATTAGAAGGCCATATAGCCTTTGATTTAGATTCATACCCATATTAGTCTGAACCAGACCTGCATACTACACCATCAAGCCCCATGGCTGGTGCAAATCTGGATCCATTTTTCGACATAGCAATCGCTAGTGGACCCATGTCCACACCACAAATTATCACCAACAACCCTGCAAGTGGCCCCAGCATGGTTATGTAACCTACGATAAGTCAGCTACCACCAACCATAATAACCAGCCAAGTTGTCCCACCTGCAGCACACGGGGGCAGTGGCCCTTCCACATACACTGCCCCTCTTATCACACAAGGGGGCGGTGGACCTTCCACTTACATTGCCCCTCCTATCATACATGGGGGCAGTGGCCATTCCACTCACACTGTCCCCACCACCACACTTGCGGGCATTGGCCCATCCACAATGGTGCCACCACAAGTACCCCCAGCCATGCATGTGCATTATACACCTGCAAACCCCACCACTGTCGCTTCCTCATATCACATCAACCTTGGGTCAAACCTGCCTTTCATGGCACGTCTTAACTTCCTTGATTTGGTCCAGTTAACAAATGACCCGATCCGCCATCAAGCTTTTTGGCCTCACATGCCAACCAAGATGCCCTCAGACACTCCCAAGTTTGAAGGCAAGGCATGGGAGTGCCCCCAAAACCACATCATTACATTCCATCTATGGTGCTCATCAAATAGCATCGTAGACAATTCCATCAGGCTGAGGCTATTCCAACGCACCCTTACAGGTGTTGCGGCCAAATGGTACATTGAGCTACCACAAGCCAAGTACCTAGTACCTAGATTTAAACTCCCTGGCTTTCATGTTCCTGCAATATTTCCAACTCCCCGTCAGATATGACAAAGGGGTGGAGATCTTGCTATCTTTCCCTCAGAACACTGCGACCCATATAACCGACCACATCCATGAGTGGAGGCGACGCCGTAGTTTGTGTAAGATCCAACTCGACGACAAGATATTCCTGGATTGGTTCCTCAAGACCTTGCTCCCACCCATAGAAAAGGATGTCGCATCCAAACGTCCCCAATCTGAAGAGGAGGCCATACTGAAATCCCAGCAGTTTGATCTGATCTATGTGCAGTCTGGGTACCTTTACACCGTCATTCCAGACGCTCCCGGCCCAGGCACCTCCTACCGCGATGCACCGGGGGCATCCCATGCTGTGAATGGCATCATAGGTTCGGTCTCTCACCAACCATAGCACCGTCCAACACCACCTGCAGTCCCACCACAACCAAGCAACACTGCTAATGTTGCCTACCAAAGCCAAACTCTGTACTACACGAGAATGATGTCCCAGTTTGGAGCCACAACGTCTTACACACAACCTACGCCAACGCAGCAGGCCCGGGCCATGGCTTGGCCAACATAGCAGTACGCGGGGAAAATTCCCACATTTGTGGCACCGCCACCCACCCAAATCTACTATGCACCACTAGTGCAAGCAGTTCAAGCCCTCGCCCCCACTCCACCCACTTTGTTGGGACAAGTGTTTGCACAACAAAACCGTCCCAACCATCCTGCCCCCAACAATCAACAAGGGCAAGCTAGAAATAATCGACCCCAAAACCAAGGCAACAACCAACCGCAGGGAGGCGGTCAACAACCAAACCCTCCCAACAATGCCGCAGCAAACCGGCTAGCCCAAAATCCCCCATGACCAAATGCACCAAGACGCAACACCCTGTTGCGCACAAACCAACCATGCACACTCTGTGAGGTCTATGGGCACTACACATTCAAGTGTCCCCTCATGGGTCACGCTAAGTAGGCCATTCGGAATGAGGTTCAACAGGCCGCCAACACTACGAACCAAGCCCAACCCAAACCGGCACCACAAGGACCTTCTCCTATGGTGCTTCAAAACCCATTACCAGTCCAAGGACTGGTGGCAACCGCACCCCCTCCCCAACCCAATCCCACACTCTGGGGGCACCTCCCATGGAAGAAACAGGTGTCCACCACTTGCTAGCCATGACAACTAAAGAGGTCAACTTACAAACCAGACGGAATCAATACGGATCCAACGCTGAACCCGCCGACCCATCAACGACATCAACATCTAAAACAGTCAACCTACCTCTTTAGTTACCCCTGTTCCTGCGCCCCCCCCATATGCAGGGTCGCCAATAATGCCACAGCTAGAGCTGCTGTTAGCTACAGCATCATGGATGATTTGGCCCAAACACCAACCACCATGTCTGCTCTTGAGGTACTCAAAACATGCCCAATGCAGCGGAAATCCTTACTAGCCACCCTTGGGGCAGTAGACCCCTCCGACTCCAATTTGATCACATTCGACACGGAGAATGGATAACCGTGCATGCCCTCAACCATCGCCTTTCAAATCCCGGTGTCTATCCGGAATTTGGTTGTGCACCGGTGCATAGTGGATGAGGGGGCATCTACGTGCGTTATGTCTACCCTAGTTTGGCATAAACTTAGATCCCCAATTCTGCAACCATCCTCCACAACTCTGTGGGCTTATGATGTCCATCCCACTAAAGCACAAGGAATACTCCCCCATGTCCCCATCACGTTAGCCAAGAAGACAGTTCTGATTGACATAGAGGTTTTCAACGCTCAATTGGACTATAACCTTCTCCTCAGAAGAAGTTATATGTACGCCATGAGAGTTGTCGCATCAACTGTCGTCCATCTCATGATGTTCCCCCACGAAGGGAATATCGTGATGGTTGAACAACTCACTTATCACGATCCGCAAGGGTTAATGGCACCCGCCAACATTATCCCTACCATCAACACCATTGAGCCACAAGGGATGACCACACATGCTAATTTTGTCCTTGCAATCAACACTATGGTTGACAACACACCAGCCTCCCCATTATTGAATGTGGGCCCTAGGTTGTTTTCGATACCACCATGACGACTCCTTTCCCCTTAGTGTCACCACCACAGACACAAAATGAGACTGCGGACTTGTGCATGGTCTCATCCAGCACCACTGCACCCAAACAACATCGTTCACAGCCGCAACAGCATCCGCAGCTGCAACATTATGCACAACCGCAACCACAACCTCATCCCCACATACAACCATTAGGGAGTTATTTGGGCTCTTCTCCAGTCCACACAATTCCCTTCCTCTTTCCCCCACCTGGTGTCATGAGCATGCCAGTAATGGCCACTCTAAACTTACCCAACTTTACATTGGGAATTCTCGTGTGGTATCTTGATCCACCAGCTCAACCATTAATGCCCCAGGTGGTTTTAACCCCCGTATAACCCATTGCGGTCAAGTCTCATCCCCCACCCGGTCCGCAAAAACCAACCACCGCACCCGCACCTGCACTGCCCCACCCAAAAAGGGCCAGGGGAAAGAATGCAAAAGCTACCGCGAAACCTTGGCAGATCTCGCCCTGCGTCATCTGCGAGCAACAGGGCCATCCAACTTAGAACTGCCCTGAGATCCCAAAGATCTGCACGCATTTGGACACCATGGATACAAACGAAAACCTCCTCGTCCTTAAGCTTCCAAGTGCGCCAATAGTAAGAAACAAGTCATTGAGAACAAAACCATGCTTACGTCCTCCGTGGCTTGTATGGACACTATTCTTACCATTGCCGAGACTTTCCCAAATTTCGAATGGCTTTAGCCGACCTCCGTCAACATTCCCTTGAGTCTGAGATCACCCTGATCGAAGAAGTTTACCCCCCACCTCCTTCTTTGGACCACATGTCCATTTATATGATGTCCAGTTCTACCGACCCACTCATCTCCACCTCCAACAACGGTCCATCAGACCTGTCTCTTCGTTGCTTTCATAATGACGAGGAGATACTTGAAGTCTTCACCGCCCCAGAATACCCATGGGATGACATGCACCATCGCTCGTTCTTCCTCCTCGAAGAACTTGTGTTGCAGTCTGACCAGTTTTCCATGGAAACCAAAGATTTCATTCATGGGAAAGTTGACTGGTTCAAGAACCCCATCCCGACATCAAACGCCTTCCAAGAATGGAACATGGCCAACATCTCACCAACCATCAAAATCAACATCTCAACCAATCCTAAGGTTGTTGAAGAAATCATGTTGGGGGCATCTTGCTCCCTGGAAGAGGTCGTTGCCTACAAAGCTCTCTTCCAAGAATTCCGCAACATCTTCGCATGCTCTTACACTAAAATGCCCGGCCTGGATCCATCCATCGTGGAACACCACATCGACACATGGCTCAATGTGGCCCTCGTACACCAAAAGCAACGACCCATCCATCCTTTCAAATTGGCCACAGTCAAAGCCGAGATAGAGAAGCTGCGCACAGCCGGCTTCATTTACCCCATTGCGTACACCACTTAGGTTTCCAATCATGTTCCCATAAATAAATAAAAATAGGGTAGCATCCGCGTTTGCACAGACTTCCACGATCTCAATGGGGCATGTCCCAAAGACAACTTCCCCACACCCTTCATCGATTAGATTATCAATGCATGCGCCGGACATGAGGCCTTTTCCTTCATGGACGGATTTTTCGGATATAACCAAATCCAGATCAGGAAAGAAGACCGTTATAAGATGGCATTCACAACCCCGTGGGGCACATTCACATATTGAGTCATGCCCTTTTGCCTGAAAAACACTGGAGCCACCTTCCAACGCACCATGACATACTATTTCCAAGACCTCATTCACATCATCTTGGTCTACCTGGACGACCTTATCGCTTGATCACCAAAACAAGCACAACATATAGATGACTTGCGGCAAGTCTTTTTACGTTGCCGCAAGTACAAAATTCGCCTAAATCCCCTCAAGTGCATTTTCTATGTCTCAGCAGGCCATCTACTCGAATTCATCATGTCCCACAAAGGGATAACAGTAGATCCCCTCAAAGTTCAGGCTATCCTTGATCTTCCTTCCCCAAAAACTCGGCACCAACTATAGAGCCTCCAAGGCAAGGCCAACTCCCTTCACCGCTTTATGCCAGAGTATGCAACAAAAGCTTATGGATTCATTCACCTGCTCCACAGAAAGATCCCCTTTGTGTGGGATCAGCAAGCACAAGAATCGTTTGATGCACTCAAACAAGCCTTGGCTTCTGCACCATTACTCTCAGCACCAGACTTCACTCGAGACTTCATCCTCTATGTGTCGGCCTCAAAAAACGCCATCGCTGGAGTCTTGGTCCAAGAAGACGATGCTCGCCATGAGCATGTGATTTACTACATCAGTAAGAAGCTAACAGGACCCCCACTACGATATTCACCTGAGGAGAAATTGGCCCTCGCCGTCGTCTTCTCGGCTTCGAAGTTGCACCACTACATCATTGCAAACCATACTCGTGTAGTGGCTGATTCAAACCCAATGTGGTGCCTCTTAAGCCGTCGCCTTCTACAAGGTCGAGCAGCTAAGTGGGTAGCCATCCTCCAAGAATTCGACCTAGAGTTCGTGTCCCCAAAAAGCACAAAGGCACTCGCGCTAGCCACGGTCATGATCGATCTGCCCCCATTAACTGCATCATCACCCCCCAAGGATGATCTCCCTAATGATTTTCTATTTGTCATATCCACAGACGACCCATGGTATGGGGACATCCTTCTTTATTTACAAACACAGAAGTTCACAGCGCACTTAAACCGTGAGGATAGGCGACACATCTGACATCAAGCCATTCGCCACTTGCCGATTGGAAATGTTATGTATCGTCGAGGCATTGATACCATCCTATGCCATTGCCTCACCCATGACGAGGTCGAGACCATCCTCAATGATTGTCATAGTGGAGCCTGTTGTGGCCACCTTTCAGGCCTAGCAACCACCCAGAAGATTCTACGCACCGGCTATTTCTAGCCCTCCATCTTCGCTGATTGCATAGAGGCAATCAAGCATTGTCGTAGCTGTCAGTTGTTTGCCCCAAAGGCAAGAACCCCCCTGCACCATTACACCCCGTAGTCACAGTCGAGCCCTTCTACAAAAGGGCAATCGACTTCATGATAATCAACCCCATCTCGGCTAACAGTCATAAATACATCATTATGCCAATCGATTACTTCACTAAGTGGGCTGAGGCCATGTCCACATTTGATTGCAAAAGTGAAATAGCATCGCGCTTCTTCTTCAGCCATGTTATTTCATGATTTGGTGTTCCTAAACAATTGGTCTTGGACCATGGAACACACTTTCAAGATGCCGTATGGGTTGAATTGTCAACCATGTTGAAATTCAAACACCAGTACTCATCTTCCTACTACCCCCAGGGCAATGACCAAGTTGAAGCAGTCAACAAAATCATCAAAACAATGCTCCAAAGGATGGTGGGAAACCATAAAACCAACTGGAATCACATGCTATTCTCTGCACTATGGGCTTATCGCACATCCACAAAAACCACAATCGGTTTCACCCCTTTCTGCCTAGTACATAGCGTTGAATCAGTACTCCCTATAGAGTTCCAAATCCCATCCCCTTGCCTCATGGTAGAACTCCTCCCTGATACTTCACCTTTAGAAGAACGACTCCTCCAAATCGAGCAAACCATAGAAGACCGTCGAGCTGCCATCCAAGCCATCAAAGCAGCAAAAACATGATCGAAGTCCCACTATGACTCCCATGTCCACCCTCGCACCTTCAACAAAGGCGATATGGTTCTCGTCTACGACCAACCCAACGACAAGTTGGGCAAAGGCAAGTTCGAGTCAATGTGGTATGGTCCATATGTCATCCACCGTTGCCTCGGAAAAGGGGCATACACCCTTATTGACTCCGATGGACAACTCTTGCAGAACCCTCACAATGGGCTCTACCTCAAGAGATTTTACCCTTAACATCACCAATGAGTCGTTTCATTTTCTTTTCTTGTTTTTTTAAATTTTTTACCATAAGTCAAGAGCAACACCATCAACTGCTCATCCAAAGTCACCTGGAACTTGTTCGAGACACCCCTCACACCTCTGGGCTCAAATTTCCATCTCCTTATGAGACCATCGTCTCATGTTTAACAAATAAATTTTGGGACCGTTTCCCGGAAGTCACCTTGATATACGAGCCACAGCATGGCGATGCAAGTGTCTGTGAACCTGTACTTATATCACTCTTCCCTACCGCTACTCATGCAGGTTCTCGGGCCACCGCCCGTTAAGGAACATCATTTTTATTAACATATAGTTGTCTACTCCATCCACCGCACATTATGCGGATCTCTAGACCATTGTCTAGAAAACGGATCATTTCTTTTGCATGTATTTGGCATATAACTGCCCTCGGACTTGCACTCACATCACATGTAGTCAAGTCCATCCACCGCAACTCGCACACGCTCTCCTGACCTCTGTTCGAGAGCCACCTCGGTTTGCGTGCCTCTACCACACCAACTCGCATGCCTCTGTCGCGATCTATCCCGCGCATGTATTGGTATGTTTGAGAGCCACTTTCTTCGTCCATACTACACGAATGACCTTTGGACCACTGTCCACTGTCCCAACACGGGGCACCACCTGTGCCACCACAATCGGTTGACCATATTGGAGTTTCTTTTAAGCTCTTTTCTAACTGCTAAAAGAATGAAAGATTGCCGAGCGTAGCTGCTTCCTTTCCCACTCATTAAAGTATAGGAAAGGGAATGTACATCGTCTCGTTTAACTCCTTTTGTGGGCTATGTAGACCATCAAATGAAAAGGACCACCTTGGCATATTCAAGTCAAGACTGTTCCCCTCTGCATACTTTTATGATTTCTGGGGCAGAGGAGCCGCACTCTATGAAAAATCTCACCATGGGTTGTCGTTAAGCTCTTTTCTAGCCTTCTCATCACCAAAATATTGCCGAGCAAACTTGGTTTCGTTCATGCTCGTAAAATTATCTGAATGACCATCCAGTCAGTATAGGTTTAACCTTTTTCAGCCTATTTGGACTACAAACGGTAAAGAAGTCTCTCATCCCCTACAGGATGGGCGAGCTCTCCTATGTATACTTTTATCCTTTTTCGGGCACAGGAGACTACCAATGAAAAAGAGCCCCCACTGGAGTCTTCTTCGTGCTTTCAGACTCTCTAAAATTGAAAGCACCATCAAGCATTTACCTTCTCGGGCTCGCCAAAAATCCACGAGATCGTACCACAACGGTGTCTCTAGACACCACCCCATAGAAAATAGTTTGGCAGCATTACCACTTTGGGTCGCCTTTGTTCAGAGTACTCTGCAATGTTTCCTCCTTGGATACCATCAGTATCAAAAGTGTACACCTCCTCCAAGTATTTCCCATCTGCAGTGACATCCTGGGTATTACAACAATGATCCGATCCCATGAGTCAGTTTCATTTTCTGCCTGGTCCGCTTTGCTGTCATACTCTGAACAAAGGAAGTTTGAGTCTACTACACTCCCCCTGCCCCTTTTCAACTCTTTCCGCCCCCCCCGTCATTCAATGGGTTAGCCCACAGATTGTCTCACATCTTTCAGTTATCTCCCTCGTGCTTCTGGTCAAGGAAACATCATTGCCTTGACCAGGGGTAGGTCTCCCTCTGTCGATGACAACACACATATTCCAGAGGATAGACCCAGAGATCCCTGTATCTTGGTTTCATTAACCTCATTGATGAGTTCCTTGGACCACTTGAGAGGAGTCCTTAGTGCCTCTTGGGATGGTTGTTTCTCACGTGCTCGACTCCAACTACATCATCACACCATTGAGATTCATACAGGGTTTGGTCTGTGCAGTATTTGGTCGAAGACCCCGAATGTCACCTGACTCTAGCACATTGATGAGTCTATTCGAGGGACCTAAACAAGTTATGTCCCTTATGATTTTTGGGTTGCGTTGGAGACAGTGTTCAGAAGCCCCAGCAACGCTTCTATATAAATTTATGATTAATGCAGCATACTTGTACCACATAGACTCTGACTCTCCATCAGTGAGTCCATACAACTATGTACTGTTCCATATCTAGCAGGCCATCAGTCATGAAGATATAGCATTCCATGAGAATGCCATGGGTCCAATGTAGCGGTTCTTCATATCAGTATTGTATTTAGCCTCACATTGAGGCAACCATTATTGTATCACCAATTGTATATGATCGGCTCTTGTATTTTAGAGCATAGATCGCATTATTCTTTTGACATTGTCACAAGCATGGGGATTCCCGCTTCGTCCATACACATGTCACACATTATTTGTATCTCACCCATTGATGGGAACCATATTAATACAAAAACCAAAAGCCACCATGCCCCAGCCTCGGAAGCACCACCTCTCCGCAGCAAATCCTATGATGTCCGTCGGCCATACGATGAGCTCCTGCCCTCACACATCAGGGGGCAATCTTTTAACCCAAAAAATCCCTCACTCTGCTCTACATGGCCTACACCACCTAAGGACACCCATGCACGACCCTCGTATCACTCCATTAGAGCCCCACACCCTCAAAAAGGCTTAAGAATGAGAAAAAGGGCTTAAAAACCCCAAAAAGGATCCTAAATAACTCTTCTAGGGCTAAAGCCTCCAAAAAGGAGCTAAAACCCCTCAAAGAAGCCTAAAACCCTAAAAGGAGCTAAAGTTGGGGCGAAAGGGGCTAAAGCCCGAACCAAGGGCTTAAAACCCTAAAAAGCCCCAAAAAAACTATAAATAGAGGGTGGGGGTTCACTCTCAAACAACTCTTCCCTTGCATACTGTTATGATTCCCGTGGATGCCTTGAAACCCTTTGTCTCTCAAGCCACCCACATCCCACTCTCATCCACTCATCTTCCCATTGAGCCATAGCTCCTCCATTGCTAAGAGAGAGAGAGAAGTGCTTCTTCCAACCATGACCTGGTGGCCCATTGCACCAAAGAGAAGGTATACATGTGTGTTTTGTTTTGTTTCTTTGCTTTTATCTAATATGTAGCTTGTTTGCAGGTTTTCATTTTCTCTTTGCAGGTTTATTTCTAACATGTTTTGGCAGGCATTTTGTTTCTAATAGTTGTTTGCAGGTTATTGGAGTAGAACCCTAACATTGTTTGCAAAGAGGTTCTCCATATTTGCTTTCATTTCTGTCTAGTTTCATTCCTACTTTTCTTTTCTGCATTTCCATACAGGAACCTATCCTTCCGTCCTATAGACAGAAGGTAGCCATTCCTACCTTGTAGCAAGGGAGAAATCCCTGCTACAAGAATAACCAAGGAATGTAATATAATATCAATAAAACTGGAGCATGCTCAGTCATTCTAGAATACTTGCACTTTTAATAAAAGTAAAAAATCATCATTTAGTGCTCTCAAGAACTTTAAGGTCTCTGGGTAGTTTAAGATGACAGCTAAAGCATTGTGACAATCATTAAACTCAACCTTAACCCGCCCCTTGATTTATTCTCTAATTATTAAAGTTTGTGTTATTCTATGATATTGTGCTTTTTTATACCAGAGATGTTAAGAGGAATTTTCTGAGAATTTTTGGTTTGCAAACTTTCCCTACCACTTTTGATTATGATGTCCTAGCATGGAGAAAGAACGTAATGAAATTTCAGGTTACCTCTAAATTTCAAATGATGACAATGTAAAGAGCTAAACAGGTCAACATACTTACTTACGTCTGAATTTTACAGCCATAATACAACCTTGGAAGTTTGGAACTATGTTATCCCAGCAAAAAATTTAGTCTTTATTCAAGTATTAGAGAGATCTTGCAATAATAGGAAATCGCAGGATGAGTTTCTGAACAGACAAAAGGAAGCCGCACAACTAATTCTTGGGTGTCAACAGGTGGAAAAATCCCCGAGAGAACATACAACCACAATAATGACTAGTGCATAGGCTCAAAAATCTAGTTATAGTAACCATACTCCAATATTTAATTTGGGCCAAAAATCACCAGGGATCTTGACCCTCTTGAGCCTCTTTTAACTATTCAAAAAAATGAAAATGGGAATTATTTTGAAGGCTAGCTGTAGATAATTTCTGCGAGGTAGCTCCTTATAAATGGTAATAAGGTTGTACAAAATGTCAGAGATATTCCGAGAGAAGAATTCGCTTGGATTTGATAATTATTAACATTCTCAGAGAAGATGACCCCAAGTGAATATTTTATATACCCATTTTCAGTCAAGATGGGCCTCCAAAATTGAGTAAGATCAATGTCAAATGGCTCTATGTGCCATTGAGTTGACCTGCGTCCAGTCTACTTCAGACTAGGGTAAAATCAGAGGCCAGTTTAGTGCATTATATATGCCTAGTAACAATTATAAGCAATAAGAATTTATGTGCCATATAGGGTCTTCCTGATTGGAGAGGTAAATTATACTTCACCAAACCAAGGAAAACTGGTTGCTTTCATTTAAAATGATTCACTTTTTACACTAATAGATTATACATGTGAGATTGTTTATGATTTTGTAAGGGTGGGCATTGTTTTGGTTCTTGGGGAGTCTTTCTGAATGGAAATCTACCATATAACAAGGACAAGGGTACTCTTGATGAAGAATACCACTATTCAGTTGAAATGGTTAGCTCAGAATGCTCAAGTGTTTCTGAACATATAAGGCCCATTTATAGTGCATCATGGGGACTAACTTGTGGGTCCTCCCTATGTGGGAGATGAGGTCACTTTCCATTTCACAAGGACTATGGTCTTTGAGCAAACCTCCTAAAAGATGCCTTGCGAAAACAATCAAGGGTGACTCTATGCTTGTTATAAAGTGAATGCACTTCTTACCCAAGATGCTAAAGCAAAGAATTAAAAACAAGGATTTTTTTTTGCTGATTTTCAGCCTAGGCAGTGTCTTCTAGTAGGAACCCTAAGTTGGCAACTTGGCATTGGTAACATATGCAAAATAAATGATTTCCTATGAAACTTTAAAGTTCAAAGAAAAAACTTCTGGGTGAATGGAAGAGGATGGTATCTTATCCATAAATACAAATGTCAAAAAGTATCCATCCATGTGGGATGCATAGTGCAAGTACTTCCAGTTTGGAAATTTCAAAGGCGTTCTTCATTCTTTGTGTCAGTAATAATGCTTCAGATATCACAAGCATAACATCTGGAAAGGAAAGAAGTTAAAGGCATACAAGGAAGTAACAGAGAAAAAAATTGATTCGTAGAATTTTTAACTGAAATATCTGTAGCAAGGGGCTAGTGTGAACCTCCCAAGCTATGATCTGGACTCAAAACATGGGTTGCCTTATAAGGATGGAGTTATGTTTGAACCCTGAGCCTGGCCTACTCAAGATCAAATCAAAATCTAATAATTTATAGGAACAAGATTTAAATTGTATTTTCTTTCATGTAGATAAGTTCACTCGCTTTTGTTCATGGAAACTATCTATTCTTAAAAAGTATTATTTTATTCATTTTTATCACTAATGGATTGAATCAACAAGAGTGACATGCCTGGGGAGATTTCGAACCAGAATTTGTATATTCCAGGGTTAGCTCCAAAAATCCCAGGAAGGATCTATTATTTATTCGGCAAACCCATCGCAAGTGCAGGTATAAGAGTAGTACTATTTTATTCATGCTTGTGCGTGCCAATACATGTATATGTCAAGTGGAGATAAATATTCATTGAAATCTACATCTTTGCTAGTAACCATGAATTGCTTTTGGGTTCCCCTAGATTAAAAGAGAAGGGCATGCCAATATCAGTGATATTCTTTGAAACTGCTTTTATGACCTCTAGTTCTTGATAAATGAATGTGCTTTTTCTTTTGGGTTCATCCAGATTAAAAGAGAAGGGCGTGAAAATAGCAGTGATATTCTTTGAAACTGCTTTTATGGCATGTATTATTGGATGTATGGATGTGGTTTCTCTGTCGCTTCTAGAAATATCACTAATTGTGTTGCCTACTTTAATTTCCAAGGATCTTTACAATCTATTTTATTTCAGTAATTTATGCTTCAATTCATTAACATTGCAGATTTTTTTATGCCATTGTTATTGATAAATATCCATAACCAGATTTTATTGTTTCTTATACGTAGGGAGAAAGAATGAGATTCAGGACAAGGAGAAAGCACATTCTCTATACCTGCACATAAAGGCTGAAGTAGAAGCAGCTATGACATATTTGCAAGAGAAGCGAAAAGAGGATCTTACAGACAGATTTCATGTCCAATCCTTCAGAACTCAACAAAGCTAAAGCTAGTGGAAAATCCTTCAACACACTATTAGGGAGTAAATCTATATCTGTTATTATTTACTTTCATTGTATCATCTAAAAAATCAATAGTGTAGGTAAGAATTCAACATACCCGTGATCACCAAGCTGGGTGGGTAGACGAGACAGACCAAGAGCAGGAATGAGACACACCAGCAGACCACGAACAGAACGGTGGAGTAACCAAGCGCCCAACAAGAAACCAAAAACCAAGATTATTAACTTAAATTGGGAGAAATGCATCGCTGGTTTTCGGGAGAATTTTTTTGTAGACACCGGACAAAATGGGGAAAATGCATAGCTTTTTTTTGCAGGAACTTTTTTTCAGACACTGGACACACCCACAACTACCCATCAGGTGAAGGCCATCTCAAATATTAAATGCTATTTAATAATTTTGTTGATAATTGTATTGTTGTTGGGATTTGCAAATCCTCGTGGAAGTTCAACCATACAAACAAATAAATTCAAAATTGATTATTTACTTTTTGGAAACTGTTCGAAGAGACGTGACCATTAACATGTTGATAATTTTGGTCGTTGCAAATTTAAGAACCCATTAATTGCACTATAACAACCATGATGTTCAGACGATGGATATTCAGTTTCACATGATGATGCATTTGTATTTGTAGTCAAATTGCTACCAAGTATCAAATTCTCAATAGATTCATTATAAACTCCATTCCTGGATGAATATAAGAAAATGTCATCAGTCTCTTAAGCCAATACATTACTAATTAATTCATGCTCGGCCCCCTCAATGTTCCTATATTCTGAGCCGCTCTGTAAATCAATATCATACCAATGCAAATGCAAATGCAGAGCAATATCATGGAGCAGGAGGAGGAGATGATGGGTTCTTTACGTGGGACTCTACTCAGTCTCTGCCAGTCGTTTCCTGGTGAGGTTGAGGTTCCAAATGGCAATGAGAATCAAAAGGTACAGCAGAGAAGCAGCAGTGGACAAGTGCTCTCCTCCATTTCACATAACTCAACACGGCACCAACATCTTAATATGCTCTTACGTCTTTATTATTGGAAGACGGTGATGGAGATAATGTGGAATTATTTTGACCCCAAAATCCTCCAATCAAATAAAACCAAAAAATAAATCACGCCCATCCGGTCGATGTTGAGTCACCTCATATTCGTTTGACGTTATCCCTGCCGTAACTACACTAAACCAATTTTTGTTAATGTCAAAGTTGGTTTTTACATGTATGTTGGGTTTGATGTTATTTATTTTTAATATTTTTTTATTGTTTAAATAGTATGTTTATTTAATATGTAGTTAATATATAGTTGATAAATATAAATAGGTTACCAGTTAAGTGTATTTTTTTTGTTAAACAAGAAAAATAGCTGCAAAGCATCTAGTCCCTGCTCCAAAATAATGTTTATAATTTGTATAATTGGTTATAATTTTTTTTTTTTAAATTGTTAGAAAAATTTAGTTAGGTGTTCACAATTGGTTCATATCTAATATAGAACATTTGAATGGTTTCATTATTTGAAGTAGAACATTCGAATTTTCTTTTTATTTATTGCATTTAATGCAAAGTGCATTAAGAGATAAGTTGGACTTGGTGTTTTAAGTTTGAGCAGTACTTTGATCTTAATATTTGATCGCCAAAGTTTTGACATTGGATCCCAAAAATACGGTCTCATGTAGTTGTAAGAGAAAAAGTCTTTGAGACTTTTATCAATCATCAAACATTCTTTCGTTGAGATGTATAAGTTCCATAGATATTGAAATGGCATGCGATGGTGAGGAAGCATTTAGACATTTTGCTTGTAGTTTAATTTCTACATTTTCTTTATAGGTTTTTTCATTAGGATTGGCAAGACTAGCAATATGGTTATGACAATTTGTTTGTAGTTTAATTTCTACATTTTCTTTATAGGTTTTTTCATTGGGATTGGGAGGACTAACAACATGGTTATGAGATGTAGAATAGCAGCTTTAAAGGTTGATATATTGCGAAATCAATTTGATCTTGGAGAATAGTATGAAGATCCTATTAGCATTGAAGGTGGGTATGTTGTTGAATCAATTTGAACTTTAAAGAAAAAGATTGGAATCCTAAGAGTATTGAAGTTTGATGTCTTTTCCAAAAAAATTGTAATAAATTTGAATTTCAAATGGAGAAGAGAATTGAATACATGTTAGTGTTTATAATGGTTTTGAAATTATAAAAGTTGTAAACAAAAATAAATATTCAAATGTTCTATTGAAATTATAGAAATTAGTCAACAAAAGACATATTCCACGTGTTATGTAGAATTTTCAAAAATTCAAAAATTATTTATAGGAAATTTCAAAATTTCCATATTTCACATGTTGCTTATAAAAAATTTAAATAATGTTTATAATCAGCTATAAATCAAACTTCGTAGCGACCATGGCTTTCTGCTCCCTCCCACAGTTCGTCTCTACAATATTGCCGCTAACTTTTCAGATGCAACCAAGTCTAGCACGCAAACATCCCATCGAAGCATTGCAATAAGTATAGAAAATCTCCACATACCTTGACCTAAAGCATGGAAAAATAAAATATATAAGAAATTAACCATAGACTTTGGCCACCAAGTATCAAACACTGATACCAAACACCTACAATCCGACAAACCTATTTCTCACCACGGGGGAATCTCCTTCAATCCCAATGCATAGAATACAGAATTTTTTTAGATGGTTTAATCTTGCATCACGGATTTGGAATTTGATGTAAAACTTTGTTGCCATGTGATCAAGGCCCAAGTTCCATTACCTACCAACACCGAACTCTCGAGCCTGCCACTAAGCAACAAGCCCCAATGCAGCTTTTAAAACTTTGTTGCATGCAGCCCACGTGGGGCATTCCTGGGGTCCATCACTTGCTTTGTTCAGGTGGTATCCACGCGCCACGTTTGACACGACCAGTTACCATTGTATCTTCATCCTGTGACAGAGCACTAAATGATCAATCTTTATTAATTTCATAAATGTCTGACGCTTGTAAGCGATTCTAGGGCTTAATTTACGCAGAAGAACCAGGAGTGGATCAACGAGACCATTAAGAGGCTTGCATTGCAACATTTGGGTGCTTAACAGACCCATTTTCAGACCGGAAAAATTACATCTATGCTGGGAATGAGCAAATCCTGAATGGCCATGGCTCTGTTGGTGGCACTAACGGTAGTTCTGCCGGTATTCTTTGGACGATACACAGATTCCGCAATGGATCTCCCAGGTTGGCTTGGTGAAACGTAAGCATATGAACTAAATTCTCGGCATGTATCAATTTAAGATTTGTGGGTTTACAGTTATGTTTTATCAGCAATTAATCTAGGGTTTTTGTTATGATTTGTAAACTAGTATCTTTCTATGTGGTGGGTATCACAAAACCACAGTAGCTAACTCCCAAAAAGACCATCATTTTTACCTTGCAAATAGGACGTTGGGGATCTCTCATGTTTACCAATAGATTCTCACATTTCAAGTGTAAGTATTCCATCCCAAAATCAGCATCCATTGAATTTATCAAACGCTTCTGATGATCAAATGGCCTGCAAAAATTGGTACTTTATGTTAGCATTTTGTCGTGCAAGAAATTTATAATTTTCCCTTCTGTTTGGCAGTGTGAATGTGCATGGAAAATTAAGCAATTAAAAGAATGTGTACCAGACCTATATCTATCCTTCTTCTGCAAGACCTGTTTGAGTGAGCCATTCACCATGTATTATGTTACTGTTGCCAAGGTTCCCCCTGGCCCATCTGGTACAATGCCATAGAAAGCAACAACATTTGGTAAGTGTCTATTACTTATGTTAGTTGCACTACCTGTTATCAATGCATTGACTCCAATTTGGTCATATATACACTTGTTTCTTGTTAATGTAATATAAACAAAACATATATACACCTATCAGTACGACAAAATTTATTTTTAATTTCCCTTTTTTTAAATAATTTGCATTTTAACTTTAATTCTTCTTATAAATTCATAGTTCTTATAAATTCAAAACTAAAATAAATTCATATAACTTTGAAGGAATTTTCATATCTTTTATGCAGATTAAAATAAATTCATTGAAGGAATTTTCATCTCTTTTATGCAGATTAAGACAAATTCATTAATGAAATTTTCATCTCTTTTGTGTAGCTTAAGTCAAATTCATTGAAGAAATTTCCATCTCTTTTATGGAGCTTAAGATAAATTCATTGAAAGAAATTTCATCGAAGTTTGAATAAATTCAGAATTAAGATAACCCTGATGAAGAATTAAGATAATCCTAAATTTATGATTAAGATTTAGAAATAGTTATATGTTCATACTCAACAAAAATGAATAAAATCAAATGCTCACAGAATCGTAAAACTGGAATTCCCTTCCGCTGGCTTCAATGGCAACACTAATAGGCTGATTCGCCGCAACCTTCTTCAGCGATTTCTCATCGTTCTCAGGCACATCTTCGTAGTCATCGATTGTCACCACATGGGAATTTTTCTACACAAATATATTTATTCAGTCATGATAAACTAGAAAAAATCAGCAGGTTGCAGGGTCGAATCCCAATTAAGCAAAAGACAATGATAATTACTGTGTAAACGTCACAGGAGCCATCGTAGGCCGTGTAAGGATAATCCTCCTCACTGTCAAGCCCACCATTCTCTATGATAAACTCGAAAGCGTAATCCATGAGGCCACCACCGCATCCTTGGTTATAAGAAGTATCGCAGTCCCCCAGCTCTTGCTCGGACAGTGAAATCAAATCGCCAGTCACGATTTGATTGATTCCTTCAACGACCGCCACAGTCGAGAAAGCCCAACAACTTCCTGAAAATATCCAACAGAAGAAATAAAATACAGGGCATTGTTATGGTCTAGGGTACATGAAAATTCATGCGATAGAACTTTTCATAGGACTGAAACTTAGGGTATGAAAATTCAAGAGAAAAAACTTACCACAGGAACCCTGGTCCTTGATGGAAGTCACGGCTCCCTTTTCTGTCCAGTCAATGGACTCAGGCAAATCCTCGTCGTCCGAATAGAGGTACTGAGGGATAGGAGACTTGGACAAGCGTTTCTTGGTATCCAGCTTGGTACCAAGATATGTCGCCTTGAATTCCTTGTGGCTCAGATATGCAAACTTGTTGAGCCCCAGTTTGTAGGACTGATTTCCCCAGTTGTTGTGTTCGTGAATGTACAGAAAATTGTCTTTGAATATAGAGAACCTCTTCTGCTTCTCGTCAAGGCCATTGTAGGCCTTTTTGTGCTCTGCAAGCCACAGTTCATAGAGCTCCATGATTGCGTCATCTTCTCTCAGATCTTTGCTGGTGATGATGGAAAAATCTGCTCTTGAAGCACTGCCTGCCATGGCTGACAATGCCAGCAGAGCAAAGAACAGGAGAATTCCCATATCTTCTCAACAGATCTTCCACCTGAATTCTTGCAATAAAAAACAAACATCATAAATTTTACTTTGGAATCAATCCACAGTCTTATAGAACAAATTCAAGACAAAAACATAGTTGTGCTGCTATTCTGGAGGGGGATTGAATTACATTCTCTAAACCAAAATATCAAAATACAGGGATAGATGAATGGAATTTTAACACGTACCTTATGTTTTTGATGAATCGGGCTTTCCCGAGGAGGCCTAGTTCCTTGCGTGCTAAGCTTGGATTAGTAAACAAGGACCCGATTGCCCATTATTCTTCTCTCTTTCGTGCGTCCATTTACAATTTCTCTGGACGATACAAGGCCAAACTGGACGCCTGTCAAAGTCTCCTGCAGGAACCACGCACCTTCTTCCATCGTGCCAGTAAACGAAGTGACTGACTGCTTCACTCACTGGCCTCCTTCCCTTTTCTTAGTCTGTAGGTAAAGAGCAAGCAAGCAACTGGTCTTCTAAGT
This sequence comes from Pseudotsuga menziesii, assembly GCA_001517045.1. Lineage (NCBI taxonomy): Eukaryota > Viridiplantae > Streptophyta > Pinopsida > Pinales > Pinaceae > Pseudotsuga > Pseudotsuga menziesii. The sequence goes on from LPNX010854979.1 coordinate 49,060, forward strand.
CTGTGCTTGAAAAGCAAGCAACCATACAATGAAGCCAGCGGAACAGAAGAAGAAAATGAAAGCAAAACAGGAGAAGAAAATGAAGATCGTGTGCAAGCAACTGGTCTTCTAAGTCTGTGCTTGAAAAGCAAGCAACCATACAACGAAGCCAGCGGAATAGAAGAAGAAAATGAAAGCGAAACAGGAGAAGAAAATGAAGATCGTGTGCAACTGCCATTGCAAAATGGCACAGAGTCTGAATTTGAAGTCTCTTTGGTAATCGATGAGGTAGACGCAAAATAGAGGAACAGATAGCACCAATGTCAATCCTGAAGCATCTAGAACTAGTGTCAATCCTGAAGCGTCTAGAACTGTCCATTCGGAAGCTAGAACTCTGG
>LPNX010854979.1:49619-70531 GCA_001517045.1 Pseudotsuga menziesii
TTAAAATAAAACGAAGTCAACTCAACATTGCGACCAATCGATTGCTATAATCCCTGCAGAGCAGAGACTAATAAGTTGTATTACCTATTATCTATGCATAATTTATTAGATATTTTTATATTTTTTATAATTGTTTATTTCAAATTTGAAACCATTACTAAAATCAATGTAATTAGAGTGAAAAATATAAACACTTATTAACATAATTAGAGATAAAAATATATAATTTAAAAGAGTTTTTTTTACAAAAATAGTTTTTATTTTCATACTATGATTTAAATTGTCTCTAAATAATTAAAAAATCTTTTTTCATATAAAATTTTAAATAATACCAACTAGTTATTTTAAATAACTAAATTTTATTTACAAGTGTACATCAAATTATGAGATCATAAGATTATATTAACTTAGACTAATCTTATAAGTTTTTTTTTCAAATTTATTGAAATTATAAAATACGATCTAATAAAAAAAGGATAAGAGAGATCTAGAATATCCATCTTTAATGTTAAAATATATATATATTTTTAATTTCACAAAGGACATATTTGTTCAAAACACTTTCTTTATAAACAACACACAAAGGTTAAATTATATATACATATATGAATGAGATTTAATTCTAAATTGTGAGAAAATTGTTTGACACTATTAAAAGATAGATATTGTGATGTGGCTAGGTGAAGTTGCATTTCACCCGTTATCTTGTAAGAAAGATATTGTGATGTGGCTAAGTGAAGTTGCGTTTAACCTGTTATCTTGTATTTTTTCGGGGTTGAATTTGACCTTCTTTCCCACGCATGCTTTCGGGTATGCCACGTCGGGTCTTAACCGTTTTAATACCAACAAATTTATTGGGTCTTTTAATTGTTTGAATAACAAAAAAATTAACTACATTTTTAAAAAATGTAAACTTTTAATGTTTATTTATATTCACATTAATGAAAACAATTTGTTAAAAAGTAAAGTATAAAATTCGAAAGAGTGGCTAATAATTATATAATAAATTAAGCCATTTTAATATGACTAGCAATTGTATCTAGGGGTACAATAAAAGAACGCCGTGTTGTAATCTAAGCAAGGAGATGTGGACATATATAACAAGAAAGACAATTTGAAGTGTTGAACCACAAATTGCGCAGTAATTATAAAATTGTGCATTAAGCTGAGATAGTAAAAACTTGGCAATATTGTACAGATTGCGTAGTTTACCCAGGGTAGGTGCACAGTGCCCATCACCATCAATCCATTCCCTCGTCACTCCGGAAGCTCCAGCGTATTCATCAATCCATTCCCTCGTCATTCCCTCGTCTTCTTCAGTATATTAAAGGACTCCTGTCTGTGTTTATAGTTCCAGCCCAAGGTTCCCTCTAAGATATTCTTTGTTTGCAGCATATGGCTCCTTCTCATGTCCGTGCCCCAGCTGATTCTGCGTTTCTTAGTCACATGAACTATGGATCCTGAATTTTGCCCGCTTGAAAATATAATATATAAGGATATGTTTTAATATTATTTACAAATTGAAATTGGATTTTATAGAATTAGTTTTTAAAGTAGTTTAAAGTTTAGGTATAACTTTTAGTTAATAAAGTTGTATGTTGTTTAATGAGTTAACAAAATGTAATGATAAAAGAACTACTTGGTTAATGACATAAAAATATGATGATTTATACTCAATCATTTATATGGGTTCAATTTATTTATTTATTTGTTCACAGGTCTTTAAGTAAACCAAGAAACTTAATTTGGTATAAAAGCTATAATGAAGGAGGTCGCCTCTATGTATAATTTACTATGTTTATGTCTTTTTTTGCATTAGAGGTAATCTATATGTAACATTTAAATGTTATTAGCAATAGAAAATTAGAGGTAGTGTCTTTGTATAATTTACTTGTTATTAGCAATAGAATTTATCTCAAAAATTATATTCTTGGTGTAGCCTCCAAGCTTCACATGAGGTCACAAAACATAAATTAGTTAGGTAGGATTGATTGGGCTAGGCATCCATGTTTATAGTGAACACTCCATATGCTGCAAACAAAGAATATCCTAAAGGGAACCTTGGGATGGAACTATAAACACAGATGGGAGTCCTTTAATATACTGAAGAAGACGGACGAATGACGAGGGAATGGATTGATGAATACGCTGGAGCTTCCGGAGTGACGAGGGAATGGATTGATGGTGATGGGCACTGTCCACCTAACCTGGGTAAACTACGCAGTCTGTACAATATTGCCAAGTTTTTACTATCTCAGTTTAATGCACAATTTTATAATTACTGCGCAATTTTTACATTCATTGTGTCACAAAATGTTTTACTACGAAGTGATAACCTTCAGAACTTTGCGCAGTAGAAAAATTCATAAAGTATTATTCCAACCCAACATATCTAAAGGTCATTCACTGCGACATTTTAACAGAGATTTTTACGCGGTAGCTTTTTTTTTTTCAGGAAGAAAAAAGCCTGCCTTGATATTCTCATTAAGAATCAAAGGACATCATTACAATCCCCCAATAAACGGGTAACAGCATCCATATATACTCAATGACATCCACATCAACCCAAGGAAGTAATCATCGGGGGGAAAGGCATAACATCAAATAAAAGAACCCATCAGAAAAACTGTCTCATCATAACGTGGGAACTGTGCGCACACCCACATCTACCGAGCTCCAAGAGGGGCTGAACAACTTGTCCAAAAAATATCATTGTACTCTGCAATACAAAATAAGGGAGAAAGACATCCCTATATCAATCAGAAAAGCTGAAATGTATCTTGAGCAACCAAATGGTTCTCAATAAATTCCTTAAAGATACCAATACCCTGAGAGAAAGTGAGAGCGGATTTAGATAGACGGTCAGCCAACCGATTGTGTTCTCGGTAGATGTGGGAGAAAGACAAATCCTTAAAGCTGCCAATGAGCTTTTTTGTCTCCCTACACCAGTGCCAAAGGTCTGGTGGGGAGAGCGCAGTCGATCCTTTGGCCCAATTGATGATAACTAAAGAATCACCAAATACATGGGCAAGAGGGATCCCCATCATTTGGGAAGAGTGAAGAAGAGCCCATAAGCTGAGCAATTCCGCCTTTGTGTTAGTGCCATATCCAACCCCCAGCGAGAACTCCAGGTAATGTGTCTCATTTATAAAAATACAAAACCCCACACCAGCAATCATACATTTTGAGGCACCATCCATAAAACCACAAGGAAAAACTTTGCAGAGAGCTCTTCCCAGTACTCTTTTACAGACTTTCCTAGAGACAATCAGCGAAGGGGGAGCTTTGACAGTACAAAGGATCTGCTTAATCAGGCTGCAAATATTCCTTTTTTCCCCATCGAATAAGGCCCTATTACGAGCTTTCCAGAATATCCACATCATGTGGAAAGGGAGCAAATGAAAAGGCGAGTTCTTAGGCAGATAATCATGCCAAAACCTAATCATATCCCTGATTGAAGCTGAGGGACCAAAAGCTGAAAGATTTAAAATATCACAAATATGAATAGCTACCATCTTCCACACATAGCAATTATTAAATAAATGATCAACAGACTCTTCATCACAGCAGCAAAGAACGCAAATCCCTGGGCCGTGGAAGCCCCTTTTCTAGAGATTCTCCCAGGTGAGGATCTTATTTCGAAGGAGGAGCCATATAAAGCATGAGATTTTGTTGGGAAGGTCTATGTTCCAAAGAAAAGACTCTGCAGAGCTAGGAGCCGGAGGAGAATGGGAAAAAACAATACAATCATAAACCGCCTTTGCTGTAATAGAGCCCGATTGTTTTTTATATGACCAAACCAAATCATCTGAACTGTTAGAGAGATGAATACCAGCTCCAGAAAGACCTTCAATGAAATCATTCCAAATAGTATAGTAAGAATCTCCAAGATATAACTCTTCTGTAGTGTACCAATAGCACTTCGAGGGGTATAGAGAATTTCGAGCCTGTGCAAGAGAGCAAATGTTCAAGTCTTCCAAGTAAGACCGCAGGTCTTCAGGAAAACTAAAGGAGGAACAAATACCAACAATAGGATCAATTCCTATGAGAACATTTTCACCATTCCCCACCTGCCAAGCCAAATGAATGCCCATCCAAGGGAGGGTTTGTACAAAGCCTCTCCAAATGGCTGAAGCGCATCGAGTACTAAAATTCTTTTTTCTGAGCCATTCAACCACTAATGAACAATTGATATATTTAGTGAGAAGTACCTGTGACCACAAACCATTGTTGTGCAGAGCTCTCCACAGATGTTTGAGACGAAGGGAAATACTAAACCACTGAAGATTTTTAATACCCCAGCCCCCACATTCCTTGGGCCAGGACAGGTCATTCCAACTTGCCAGGTGAAACTTTCTACTTCTGTCAGAGGAGCCCCAGAGAAAGTTGAACATAATACTTTTGAGCTTATGCAAGATAGAGACAAGGATAGGGGCAAGACCCATCCAATATACAGGAATGCTAGAGAGGACAGATTGCACAAGAACCAACCTGTAGCTTATAAAAGTAACTTTTCATCGTATATTAACTTTATAAACACAAAACTTAGAACTTTATAGTTCCATCGCAATATATAAGGATGCGGTCCTTTACGCGGTAGCTTATAAAAGTAACTTTTCATCCTATATTAACTTTATAAACACAAAACTTGGAACTTTATAGTTCGATTGCAATATTGATAAACACAAAACTTATAACTTTATAGTTCCATCGCAATATATAAGGATGCGGTCCTAAACTTGTGTGCAGTAATTTACATCCTCAAAAAAACTTTTTATGGAGCAGTAAGAGTGTAATCTCATAAAACAACAAAAATTTGAATTCTTTAAAAAATAATTAACAAAATTTTGAATTTGAATTCTTTATAAAATAATTAACAAAATTTTGAAATTTTTTATAAAAAATCATATTCATGATATTTACTCACTTGAACATATAAAATATAAAATATGTGCAATATGAAATTATCTTTAAAGTAAAGCAGAGTATGAGCAAATATATATTACCAAGCAAAATAACAACTACAGTAAAACATAGTATGAGCAAATATATATTACCGAGCAAAATAACAACTACTGCTGTAGAACTTTACATAGAGCTTGTGCTCTCCATATCAACAAACTTAACTTTTATGACCTTGAGCTCCCAGACTTCTCCAATTGCTCTAAAACTTTAACTGAACTCGCTCTCTGTATTCTTTATGAAATACAAAGACATATATACTTTCTTTGGAAGCTATCAGGACATGAAAGACTGTATTTAAATTCTGTATAAATATGCTAGGACGTGAGGGGCATAACCTGATAGATGGATTGACTGAACTTGCAAAATGACAGTGACAAACTGACTAAGAAACTAAACCAGTGCTTTCTTGATACGCAAAATCTGGTAATTAATATTTTCAATGGTAATTAATATTTTCAACATTGACTGAGGCACCAAGTCGTATTTTTTTCGTACTTAATATTTTCAACATTAAGCGAGGCACCAAATCGTATTTTTTTCCTACTTTATAAAAGTAGTTACTTTTATTACAACTGAAAAATAACATGTTTTTTACACTTTTTTTTAATCATGGAAAATAGGTTGCCAAGTTTATTTGAGGATAATTAGCGAATGTTTGAGATTTATAGAATGATAACAAAAATTGAGCTCTATATTCTGGACAAAGAAGGTTTCTAAAGTATTCTCACGGATTCAGACCAGGCAAGGACAAATGGCTAATGGTTCGGTCTGAATGGAGCGCCTTTGGAATTCAAAAGGAGTGAAGACAATAACGAATGCGGCCCTAACGATATCCACAGTACAGCAAACCCCATAGCCGCCCCCACATTTATCGGTGTCAGGCCATCTTTAGCGGCAGTAATTTAAAATCCATTAACGGAAACTTTACATCATCAAGAAGTTTAATTAAATATTATTTAATTAATCGAATGGCGGATATTCCCCTACCATTCTCCTTCTACATAGAAGGCCATCGCCCAGCTGCCCAAGGGATCCCACATGAGCCTGGGCTGCATGCACACCACGTGTGGGAAAGCATGCAACCAGGCGACCAACGCCTGTTCACAGCTCTTGCAGTTCCATACTCCTGCATTTCATTAGGTCTCTCTGGCTAAAATCACCACTCATGCCAAAAGTAATGAAACAAAACCCTGTTAGACCTGTCTTCTCTCATTTCACTAACTGAACAGCTAAAGAGCTCTGCAAGATGGTGTACCTGGTAAGGTTTCTCCTCGAGGCTCCGCAGTGTCTCCTGCTTTTGGGCCTCCAGCTTCTCGAGAGCCAGGGCAAGCTCCTTCTCCACCCGTCCTGGGCCTTAATGCGAGCTGGAATATATTATTTCATAAATCTGGGAAGTATTTTTTGGGGGGGGCTTATTTTCCTTGGTTTTGAATAATTTTCCTTTTTATGAAAATCTGATACCAGAGTTTGCCTATGGCTTACCAATCTGATACTGTTCAGTGTGTCTCAGGAGGCATAAATCTGGCACCGGAAGGCATCAACAGAAGTATATGTGGGACACGAGAGGGCTTGAGGCAGGACGAGTCTCCTGAAGGGCTTGATCCAGAAGGCCGCTCGAAGGGCTTGAGGAAAAATGAGTCTCCTACTGGTCCAGAGGATGAGGTATAATTGAACTGTTTCATACCATTCTATAAAACAACACTTCAGAATTTAGTAAATTAGCTTGGATGTACAAGGAGAAACTTCATGTTAAAATGTGGTTGATAGGAAATTGTTCACTTTCCTTCATTTTTTACCATTGTTAATCAATTTGTGACAGGGTGAACAGACAGAAAGTCAATTTGTCACTCGGTGAACAGACAAAGAGGGCTTGGTTTATTTGTTTTTCGCCATGATATAAGGATTGTTTGTTATAAAATCACAATATTCTGGAGTGTTCACTTTACCTATTTTTAGAAAATCACAATGAAGATGCATGGAGTGTTCACTATAAACATCGATTTTTACATTTCAAAAATAGTAATAAGTGTTGTATAGATTTTCTTTGTTTTTCAATTTAACTTAATCTGCGTTTTTGCCTTCATCTTTCAAAGAGGTTTCTATTTTTTTTTAAATGTATTTTTTTTTGGGACACTTGACTTATTTTCAGGAAATCACAATGAAGATAGATGGAGTGTTCACCATGAACATGAATTTCCACATTTCAAAAATAGTTATAAGTGTCGTATAGATCTGATGGAGTGAGTGTTCACCATGAACATGAATTTCCCAATTTCAAAAATAGTAATAAGTGTTGTATAGTTTTTTTTTGTTTTTCAAATTGATTTAATCTGTGTTTAATATCTCTGCCTCCATCTTTCAAAAATGTTTTTCTCTTTTCCTGAAATGGACATTTTCTTGGTACACTTCAACTATTTTTATAAAATCACAAAGAAGATGAATGGAGTGTCCACCATGAACATGGATTTCCACATTTCGAAAATAGTAATAAATGTTGTATAGATCTTCTTTGTTTTTCAATTTGACTTAATCTTTGTGTTTAATATCTCTGCATCCATCCTTCAAGAAGGTCTTTCTCTCTTTCTTTGTTGACAGGTTGGAGGGGAAAGTGGCAATAATTACAGGTGGAGCTGGAGGAATAGGAGAAGCCATCGCTCGAACCTTCATACGTGAGGAATCCAAAGTCATAATCGCAAACATTGCAGACAAGAGAGGCCTGGAGCTCTGTCAAGATTTGGGATCTCAGGCAACCTACTTGCACTGCAATGTGAGCAAAGAGGAGGACATGGAATCAACAATGGGTGAAGCCATCAAGCTGCACGGCCAGCTCGACATTATGTTCAACAATGCAGGAGTTATTGAAAACCCTAATTCTATGGGGGTTGTGATCTCAGACTACAATATGGATGAATTCGATAGAATAATGAATGTGAATGCGAAGGGGGCGATGTTGGGTATCAAACACGGAACCCGGGTGATGATTCTGAGGAAGGCAGGCTGCATAATATGCACAACAAGCATAGCGGGCATAATGAGAGGGCTCTCTCCTTATGCTTATACTGCATCGAAGCATGCAATTTTAGGGCTTGTGAAGAACGCAGCAGCCGAGCTGGGGAAGTATGGGATCAGAGTGAACTCTGTTTCTCCTTATGGAGTTGCCACCTCCATGTCTGTTGGCGTCTCCAAATAAATGGATGGTAAGGCCTCGGCCTCGGCCATTACTGAAGAAGACAGGTTGAGGGTGGAGGAAGGGTGTAAGAGCATAGCCAATTTGAAGGGCCCGGCTCTGAAAGCGGGGGATGTAGCAGAAGCCGGGTTGTATCTGGCCAGTGATGAAGCCAAGTATGTTAGTGTTTACAAAAATCACTATAAATTGTATGCATTAGATATGAACAACAAATTGAATGTCCAGTGGTAATGGAGATGTATACATTACATATGAACAACAATTTAGATTGAAAGTCCATTGCTAATGGATCCTCATAACGCTAAATCTAGGCGCGTTAGCCTCAACAATGACAAGATAAGAGAAGAAGCTTGTTTAAGAATACAAAAATAAAAATCATATCTTGAAGGGCAGGACCTTCCTGACAATATCTTCGCTGAGGGTGTCGATCTACTTATCGAGGCTCCGCAGTGTCTCCTGCTTTTGGGCCTCCAGCTTCTCGAGAGCCAGGGCAAGCTCCTTCTCCACCCGTCCTCGGGACTCGTGAAGTTTCGCATCGAGCTCTGCAGACATCTCATTCATCTGGTTCAGCTTCGCAGAGACCTCCGCCCGGGCGGCCTTGAGCACTGCCTCTGCCTCCTCCTGGAGCTTCTTGATCTCGCCCGAGTTGTCCCGCACGCTCAAGAGCTTCTTCCTGATCGCCTCGTCCTGGTCATCCATGAATTTCCCTAGGGGTTTGAACCAGATGGCATCCAGCGCCACCATGAGCAGAAGGAATTCGCCCACTATGATGGGGAGCGTGAGGTTGAAGTCGAAGAGCTTCGCCTTCTCCATTTGCTTCGGCCATAGCGGGTAGGGTCACCATGGTGGTTTTCATAGCGATCAGGCAGCCATTTCTCAGGTCTGCGGGGATCTTGATGCTCGTTGCCCAATCGGTAGGTTCTTGAATCAAGAATTTCCAGGGCGGTTCTGTTTACTTTCCAGATTGAGAAGTTTCAGGGCTTCTCCTGCCTTGCTCACCAGCTTGGTCGTCGTCATTTCATTGCATCTATTGCATCTGAGAGGTAGATGGAGGCAGCAATATCACGGCCTAAGAATGTCGACAGGCATCAATGCAGAAGATTTCCCCAATCGTCAGATGAAATCATCCTATGGATGAAAATGAAAAAAGCATTAATTGGGGGAGTCGACTCCCATTTGTTAAATGCCTTATGGCATAATTAATATTAGAGAGTGAAGTATAGTAATTGAAACAGTTATTAAAAATTAGTGGTAAATAATAAATAAGGCTGTTAGATAATATATTATTATGATTAGTTGTAGTAGGTGATATTGGTATTTTAAGGTTGTTTGTAGGTTGAAAGACTTGAAATTGCAATTTTTAATTATTGAAAATTGTGATTTTGGAGGGCTAGGATGGTAACTTTTTGTGGAAGAAGTATATTGGAATTATTGAGGAGTACATTAATATTTAGGTCTGAATGAATTTCAAGTGCACTAAGGCTAAAGTGTGGACTTTCGTGCTAGCTTAAAGCTTAGTAGGCAAGGTTGATTACAATAAAATTGTCCATAAGTCTCTAGAGCTTATGTCAGGAAGTGCAAAGATTTACCATGATTCACAGTCAATTTTATTGTCTCTAACTCTTTCTCTTGGGGTTGATGAACTCTTAGGATTAGATACATTTTCAAGCCTTGATAATGAGCATCGGGTTTATCACAACATTAATGAAGGTTTGGTTTCGACGCCTAGAAATGGAGGATGTGATCATTTTGAATCATGATCCTTTAAGCAGGAGAATGAAATTCTTGGAATTGATTTTATTGGGAAGTGTTTTTGTTTGGATGACCTTCATGGTGTTTCTATAGGAATAAGGGAGGTTTGTAGTGTTGATCAATATAAAGAATGGGAAGGGTTCTACCATAGAAAGAAGGAAGGGCATCTCCATCTGGTTTTCCTCGAAAGAGATTTAAAAAGTGTGTTAAGAAGAAAGCAAAACCTTTAAACCTTGTGTTGGGGAAAGATATTTGTTTGAATGGTGTTGTTGTGAATAGTGATATGACTTTGGAAGGGATATTTTTGGGCCATAGAGTTGGTGAACAAGGTTTAAAAGAGTGGATATCATCGAACTAGAGTGCTCTTTTAGGTTATGTTCATGTATCTTTTGTACTTAATTATCGAGGTTGGGCTTTCTTTTATTATTCAAGAATGCTCAACCTGCGGAAATAATCTATAACAACTTGTGGTGTTGGGACACGTGTTCTCCTTAGCAAGAAATGGATACCTCTATTTGATGCTACTTTTGATAGGTATGACTTGTCCTCGATCCAAATCCAATTGACAAATATTCCTTTTGAGTATTGGTCAAATAATATTTTCAAAGCTATAGGTAACTCTCTTGGTTCTTTTAAGGAAGCGAACTTATCGTATCTTTCCATTGGTCAGACGTGTGTGGCCAATATCCTAGTGACTTTGGATCTTCGGGAAGGGCTTGTGGAGAAAATTGTTCTACACAAAGATGGTCAAGGAATTCCCTTTAAGTGTAATAGATGTCATCTTTAGGGACACCTAGTTGACGAATGTTCTTTATATTTCGGTAGAAGGTGTGGAACTAGAAGGAGAATGGGAATAATATAAATTCTATGAAGAAATTGCAACTTCATGCTTATGATATGGCTATAGTTGAGTGTCATATTATGGGATCAGTTGATGGCTGCAATTAGCCTGTTTTAAATCTAGATGCATCTTTATTTCCTAAAGAGGTAATGGAAGAGCTTGGTATAATCAGTGAACTTGTAAATGATGCAACTAAATTGTTGTCAATCCAAGGCGCCCTCGAAGAAGATTCGGGTATTTAATAATTACATTTGGACCCAATTATACTAGGGGTCCATGATAGGGGTGTTACATTCCCCCCCCCCACCCCCCCCCATTAAAATCCACGCCATCCTCAATGTTTCCTTGTCCAAAAATTGATGAACAAAACTTCAAATTCATTTACATATATACAGTCTTCAAAATAGACGGGGATACTCTTCCTGCATGTTGTCTTCAACTTCCCAAGTTGCTTCTTCAAGACAGTAGTGGGTCCATTAGGGTTCTACCTATCATATGGCCCTATTCCTGAGAATCTTGATTCTTCTGTCCAATATGTAGATTGGTTGTACTTAGATTTCTCCTTCTGGTTCCAGCTGTATTAGAGGAAATTTGGGGTCTAAAATGGGCCTCCTAAGGAAAATAATAAAAAAAAGCCACATCACACTAGAAATATGCCATGTCAGATTAAATCTAATGAAAGTCAACCTAAATCATCTCATTAATGGTAGTACAGTTGACAACTATATTGAGTTAATGTAGAGTTAAGAGATATTGGTTAAAAATATTAATGAAATATTTAGATTCTTGTGCACACATAATAAATGATAGGGAACTTTTGAATTTTATATTATTATTTTTTTAAATGAATAGACCACTACTTTTTATATATTTAATAAATGTAAAATTCAAATATATTCATTTATAATGAAAAATATAATTATAATAGTATTAAAAAAATTAAAAAATCACTATTATTTTTTTAAATAAATTTTATATTAATTCATATAAAAAATATTACATCACATAAAATAAAAAACAATAAACTATGTATATTCTTATTATTTTTATATTAATATAAAAAAAATTGTGGTTTAATGGGTAGGTAGGTAAGAGAGAAAAAACGTAAAATCAAATTTTATTATAATTTTGGTTACATTAAAAATAGTTTTTATTTTTTTATTTTGTTAGCATTTAAATGTTTTATTTATTTTTGGATGTAATAATTAAATATATTTATTTTTTAAATATCATTTAATAATATTAAAAATATTAAATATCTTTTATTTAGTATTTCAAGATAAGTCTATTTAAAATTAAATAGTATTTAGTTTTCTTTTTAAAAAAATGATTAATGAATGTTTTTAGTATTTCAAAATGCTTCCACTACAATTTTAATTAATGCGAAGGTTATGTTTTAGAGGAGTTGGAAGTAGTGATCAAATAAAATATTCTATATTTATTAGTTAAAGTTTATTTATCTTATTTCGAGGTGATATTTTCAAGAATTTAACCAAGGTGAGGTTGATATGGAGTTAGCTATTGTCAAATAAAAATATGACATATAAGCATTATATGTTCAACTCAACCATAATGGTTGACCAAAGATATTGAAATTCTATTGGTTTAAAAATTCAACTCAATCCAGCTCATCCATGGCACAGTTTTTTATAAGGCCCATTTTAGACCCCAAATTTTCTCTAATATGATCACAGACCGATTAAGTATATGATTAGAATCATAAACATATTGTTTCAATAATGAAACATGAAAAACATTGTGTACTTTAACCATTGGAGGTAAATATAGCTCATAATTCACTGGTCTAATTCTACTCAGGACCTCAAATGGTCCAAAAAATCTAGTAGCCAACTTTTTACAGTTACCTAGTCTTAGTGAAGGTTTTTGTTACACCCTCCTCGTAGATGATGTGACCCGAATACAACAGTTTCTTTTGATAGAATGAACATTTGCTAAGATTAGAATATATAACTAACTCTCTCTCAGGATCTTCATAGTAATCCTAAGATGTTCTTCATGTTCCTCTTATGTCTTAGAATAAATTAATATATCATCTAAAAATACTATAATTAATTTATCCAAGTATTCACTGAACACTCCATTCATCAAGAACATAATGTAGCTGAGGCATTTGTCAACACAAAAAGTACTATTGTATATTCATAATTCCCATACCTGGTCATAAAGGCAGTCTTACTGATATATTCATCCTTGATGCATACCTTATGGTAACCTAACCTTTATCATAGCTTTGTTTAATTTCCTGTAATCCACACACAACCTCAGTGTGTCGTCTTTATTTTGCACAAACATAGTAGGTACTCCCCAGGGTGAAACAATAGGGTGGATATATCCCTTTCTAACGATTCTTCTAGTTTCAATTTCAATTCCCTATTTAGTGGGGTGCTCATTTTGTAAGGATCTTTTTACGATGGCACAACTCCAAGCACCAAATCAATTGTAAAATCAATGTCCCACTTTGGTGGTAACCCGAGCACCTCTTGAAACACATCCTTGAATTTTCATAACCCCATAATTTCTTTAACGTTCAACTCCTTATCGGCTGACACCTCTTCAGCATGTACTGCATATAATTGACATCCCTTTTTGATACCCTTGCAATGACATGCATGGTTCTTTGAGTCATTTTCCATGGATCTAGATTCCTTAATGATTATTTATGGACAAAGGCATGGTATTCTTCTTCGGAGCATCATTCTCGAGGTCCTAATACACCTACATACTTCTCAAATCCACATAATGGTGTTAATATACTCAGTCATATGGAAATGACACCATCAAGAGGCCATGTCTAGTTGCTTGAGGTGATCTTTCTATCGTTGGATGGCTATAAGATTCCTTTAGGGATAGAGGTTTAAGTCTCCTCCTTGAACCATGTCCAAGTGCCGAAGGCCCCAAGACATGGATACAAAGTGGCATGGATATCCATGTAAGGTCATACATGGTGCTCTAGGAATTTTTCATGACTCTAGATGCCACAATTGTTTCTTTAAGGCCAAAAACATGGTTGTTTTCCCTAAAACATCATTCCCAAGGCCTTAAGACATGTAGATACTACTCAAAACCACATAGTGGAAATGACATATCAATCATATGCCAATGATACCTTTAAGAGGTCACACATTTTTAGTGGAGGCAATATTCTTAGCCTTAGATGTATAAAAGTATCATTTAGAGCTCGATATTAAGGCCGCCTCCACTAACCATTTGTAAGGACCGAAGGCCATAAGAACTATATACATAGTGCCATATATAACACTCTTAAGTAGTCAATGCTACTTCTAGGTAGTGTTCATGGCTTTAGATGCCTCAACAGTTTTTTTAAGGGAAAAAACACATTATTCTACCATGGAACATTATTCCCAAGGGATTAAGACATGTACATACTACTTAAACACCACACAACGATAACAACATCCTTAATCATAGGTCAATTATACAAATTAGGACGTTGTGTGTGGTTGGTGGAGGCAAACTTCTTACCCCTAGATGGCTACAAGATTCCTTTTGGGGAAAAGGTTCAGGTATCATCCACTAACATTGTCAAAGGCCCCAAGGCCACAAGACTTGGAGACATAGTAGAATGGATACCCAAGGCCACAAGACTTGGATCCATTCAATATCATGCATAGTGATCAATGGTGCTTCTAGGTATTGTTCATGGCTCTAGATGCCTCAACAATTTCATTAAGTCCAAAAACATGGTCTTCTTACATGGAACATAATTCCAAAGGGATTGAGACATGTACATACTACTTAACACCACATAACTAAACAACATTCTTAGTCGTAGGACAATTATAAAAATTATGAGGTTGTACATGGTTGGTGGAGGCAAACATCTTACCCCTAGATGACTACAAGATTCCTTTATGGGAAAAGGTTTAGGTATCCTCCATAACCATGATGAAGGCCCCGAGGACACAAGAATTAGATCCATAGAACAATGGATACCCCTATGAAGTCTTAGTTTCATGTCTTATCCATGTCTATGGTCCCACAACCCATCCTTAGTTCTAAAAACTTTCTAATGGTTCCATTTTATACAACTTATAAGCCAAATATCCTACATAGAGGCCATGTGTGGTAGGCTAAGTGTTTATTCATGTCCCTTGAGTTTCAAAGGTTACATTTTAGGACTAAGTCCAATGTTTCATCACTCTATCTTGGTTTAGGCCTCAATACTTACACAGTTCTCAAAATACCATAATGGTTCCAATATTCTCTATTGAAGGTGAAGGATCTCCTCGAGAGTCCATTTGTGTTTGTCCAAGGAATTGTTATTAGCATTGGAAACACAAAATAACCCTTTATGGACTAAGGCCTAGGTTTCCTCCTTCACCATGTTCAAGGTCTTATGAACAATACCTTGTGCTCAAGAGTTCATAATGGTGTTCACATCACTATTTTGAGGTCAAACATCCCCTTGAGAATTCATGTGTTTTATCTCAAGGAATCATTTTTGGGACTAAAATCATTAATATGCATTTAATGGATTAGGATCAGGAATTGTCTACCAACCATGTCCAAGGCCCTGTGACACATACTCTGGGCCAACTATATTCTAGACAAGTTGATGTGTGGTTTATCAAGGAATTGATCTTTAACCTAAATGCATAACTTTACTTTGGGGAATAAGGCCTAAATTTCATTCCTCGATCATGTTCAAGGAATATAGACTCATGCCTATTATACAAAATGTTCTAATGCCACTTTTATCCCCACTTGAAGGTGAGGATAAGATTGAGAGGTCTTAGGTGGTGGTTTGAGGTATTGTTGATGGCCATGGGAACCTACAATATTTATTTGGAGTCATATCCCCACATTTCCTCCCCAAACCATGTCAAATTCCTTTAAATACATACATACTACTCATAATATTCCAATGGCTCCCTTAGCCCCACTTAAAATAAAACGATACCCTTCGTATCACTAGCTAGCTGAATACAGTAATTTGGGCCACAACTTCTTCTTCCATAGTTTTTTCCATTTTTTATCTGTTGGTTGGATGTTGGCCGCTATCAGAATGTCATAAGCTTCCTTCATTGTGAAGGAACATTTTTGGCCATATCCCCATTGGAGCTTGTCTTCCCTTGGGTGTGTTCTTATACACCTATTATTGAGGGATTATTCCACCCTATCCACCTCCTCCCCTAGACCAAGACGTTCCCACCATTCCCTCTCTTCCCATACTTGGAAGTTTTGATTTTCTACTCGGTTTCTCCATATGTCTTTGAACTTAGTAATTCCATGGGTGATACTTTCTTCCAGGATTCATTGAGTCCTCCCATACCCATGTTGTTTGGCCATTCATTACTTCCCAAAATCTATGTTCCTCGACCAACCTCCTTCCCAACCAAGATGTTCATCATATGTGGGATCCATGAGTATCTTCTGAGAACCATATAAGATCTCTTCTATCCCATCGCTCAACATACTTAATATGCCACATCTTCACCCAAGGTTCTAGAGGGGTGACCCATCTCCACCACAGCTTGGCCCCACTTACCACATTTGCATGTCCATGGTCCCAGTGGCCTAAACCCCCATGGTGTTTAGGGGTGCAGACTATTTCCCATTTCACCAGAGCCCACTTCCACCTTTCATTGGTACCATTCCACAGGAATTCTCATTGCATGTTCTTTATTTATTTCAAGATGGCCTTTGGAGCCGCCAAGGTGGAAAAGAGATAAGTTGGCATTGCCTGTAGGAATGATTTCACGAGTACCAATCTACTAGACAAATTAAGGGGTCTCAGAGTTCAGTTTGTCAACTGCTTTTTCAAACTATGTAACAATTCCGGTCAGGATCCCTTTTTGGAAATTGAATTAACCAAAGGGGCCCCTAGGTATTTGGATGGAAGGGAGCTCTCCTAGAAGCCCAATATTTGACATATGATCCTTCTTGAGATCTAGGGGGTTGTTAAAGAAGAATACTTTGGATTTTTGGTCATTGGTTTCCAAACTTGAGGCTTTGTCAAAGTTGGAAAGAATGTTTTTTAGATTTCATGCTTCTTGGACTGATGGGTAACCCATTAGCATTGTATCGTCCACAAACTGTTGGTGGGTTTGTTTTTCCGTCGTCGAGTGAACTCTTAGCCCTCTGAGATCGTTGTTGTCCCTCATTTGAACTTCCCAACCCTTCCGCCCTGTGGATGAAGAGAAAAGGGGATAAGGGATCTCCTTGTTTTATCCCCATCGATGGCTTAATGAGACCTGATGGAGCCCCATTCACAAGAATGGAGAAGAAGGTTGAGGACACTAAGTTCATTATCCATTCAATCCACTCTGCATTAAACCAAAAATTCGTTAGCATACTTCTAATAAAATGTCAAGTGGTTGTGTTGTAGGATTTGGATATGTCCATTTTCACAATCATTCCCAGGTTTTTCTTTGCTTTTATAGAATGAAGCGTCTCATGGACCAAAATAATGCCATCTATTATATGCCGACCCTCAACAAACTCTCACTATTCAGGGGATATTAGTCCTAGTTGGAGGGGTTTGAGTCTATTTGCAATTACCTTAGTTATGATTTTGTAGATGACATTGCATAGGCTTATGGGCTTGAATTTGTCTAGAGAATCAACTCCTTCACATTTTGAAATGAGAGTAAGAAAGGCAGCATTAAAAGTTAGCAAAATCCTTCTTGAGACCTTTGAGTCTTCGACTATCTTCCACACTTCGTGCTTGATTAGAGCCCATAAATGATGAAATAAGTTCACTGTCAATCCATTTGGGCCTAGGGATTTTCCTTTTATCATCTGGAAAACTACTTCCTCAACCTCAACAAGGGATATAGATTTCATCAAGAGTTTATTTTGTTCATGGGAAACTAGTGTAAGGGATGAACCTCATTATTTGGTCAATGTCTCCTCTCCTGTCTTGCCTTGGGCCAGGCATTATATCCTTGAAATGCTGGTTCAAGGTGGTTTCTATTTCCTCCTTGGTTTCCATTTGTTCCCCCTGGAATTATTAACTGAGAATATTTTGTTCTGCATCCTGTTCTAAATGACCAAACGCTGGAATATTTTTGTATTTCTCTCCCCCTCTTTCAACCATTGATTCCTATACTTCTGTCTCCTAATAATTTCCTCTTCCCTTTCCCTCTCTTTTATTCTAGAACAGAGGTTGAATTCTTCCATCTTCGAGTTGGTGGTATACCCATCATTCATCCCAATGATTTGGACCTCCTGTAAGTGGGATTCTAGGATCTTCTTATCAGCAAAAATATTACCAAACTCCTTTATGTTCCATCTTTAACCCTTTCTTTCAAACCTTTTAACTTTTGATGAAATTTGTACATACTCTGGCTAGATCCTTTGCTTAATTAATCCAACCAAGTCCTAATAATTTCAACGAACTCTGGATGCCCTATCCAAAACTGTTCAAACCTGAAGGGTTTTTTGACCTGGGAACCCAAACCACTCCAAATTAATTTGATTGGTCAATGATTCAATCATGCTTCTGGAAGAGTAGTTGAATGGAGTTCACTTCCTAAGTCCAATATGGATTTAGAAACCAAGAATCTGTTTAGGCGAGAAACAATGTGTATGTCCCTCATCCTCTTATTTTTCCATGTAAACTATCTCTCCTCCAGAGTGATATATACAAGTCTTAATTCTTCAATGGTGTCTCTGAATGTCTTGCATTCTTCCTCTGGCCTGCACCAACTGCCTTTCTTCTCCTCCAGAGAGGTTAAGATATTGATGTCACCCCCTAAAATCCAATGTTTATTGCCCATCATTTCCTAGATTTTTCGGAGTGACTTGATGAAATCCCTCTTTTCTCCAGCATTATGAGGTCCGTATACATTTGTCACCACTCCTTCAACTGAGAACCCTATTACCTTAAAATCCACTGATATGAAGCACTGGTTACCTTGGAATCCTCCTAAGCTCACCCTAGTGGGGTCCCATAAGATTCCCAAGCCTCCCGCATTGCCTCTTGCATCAATGCCTATCCCTTCGCTTCACTTCTATATTTTCTTACTCAATTCTTGGATATGAGTTGTTGGAAACTTAGTCTCTTGTAAGAAGACTATGGTTGGATTTGTTCTCTTGATCTTCTTGCTCAATATATTTTCTTTTCGTGGGATGTTTAGGCATCGTATATTCCACGATATGATCTTCATTGGGTAACTTAACAAACTAAAGCAACCTTAATGGTAGGGTACTATCCTGACTCTACCAAACGTTATCCTGCTTCTGCTACTCTCAGTTTGTTTGATTTCCTTCATGTCTTCTTGTTTGGTTCTTCAAACTTTTGTTTCATCTCCCTATGAGAGATTGTGCTAATCCCCAGTTGGTTTGAGGCCCGAGCTTTGAGGATGGATTATTTTAACAAGATCACTTGCTCCTGCGAGACACATCATTTTCCTACATCCGCACAGGCTTGCTCGATCCCCTCCAGGTCCAGATCTCCTATATCCATATCCTCTGCTTCCTCTCATGTTTCTCGATCCCCAACCTCTTGAGGCTTCTCTTTTGTAGCCTCATCCCGCATATGGGAAGCTATCTCCATTGTCTCCATGTGGGGATGATCCCCCTACTTGCCTTCTGATTTCTTTTCAAAGGTTTCCTCTGAGAGGTCATCCAACGCCTTGAATTTATTAGATACATATGTCTTCTTGTTCACCTCCTAGTTTTCCTGCTCCCGCCCTCCTCGTTTCCTCGAGGATACCCTGGTGAACCCTTGATCATGTTTTCCTCTTCCTTCCCCAATGTTGTCTTTGGACCGTTCATGGGACATTCCCTAAACAAGTGACCATATTCATGGCACCTTTAGCATCAAAATGAGATCTGTTCATAATCCAGGGTTTGCATCCATTCCTCGTCTTTCCATGACTTTATGATAGCTTTAGGTAGATCTTTAGTCAGATCCATGTAGACACTGATCCTTAAATATGTCGTGTATCTTTGGATCCTAGTCTGTTAAGAGATTTTGATGAATTTTCCTAGAGAGTTCCCAAGGCCTTCCAGGATTTTTGGATCCTAGTATTCACTCGAAAACGAGTACAACTTTATCCATATTGGTGCTACTTTCATGTCTTCCTTCTCCAGGAAGAACTTTTCCTTCTAGGGTCTTAGGAATAAGCCTGCCGAGTAAAAGAAATAAGACCCCCCAATCAAGAACTATGTTCCTATCTTCCACATTAAGAAAAGATTTGGTGAAAACACCCTTGGAGCCCAACTGAAGATCATAGTTCCCCTTGGGTTTACAAGAGGATTTAGTCCACCAGATTAGGGATTTTCTCGAAGGTTGCATTCCCACAAACTTCCCAATCAACGCGTTATCTTTCATATACTCGATTCGTTCTTTGGTTTTCAAAGATATGACCTGCATGGTTAGAATAGGGGCCGCTCTAGGCATGCACTGCCATGGCTTCTAATCCATCGGTCTTCTTGTCTAGGTCTGGGGTTGATATAGAGATATCGGGATGTCTGCGATCTGCAGCCTTGTTGAGGTAGAAACCAAGGAGGCTTTCCCGCCTCCTCCCTTTCCATCTTCCATGCTTCCGTGAGTCCGCCCCTTCGCAAATCCTCGATAATTCCTTCTTCCTCCCAGTCTCTTCAGAAAAATTATATGTTTTATAACCTAATTACATTAGTGTTATCATTTACTTTTACTCATAATTTTGTTTAAATTTAACTAAAATTACCGACATCAACAAACTTGGCTTTTGTTTGGGCCACTTTATAGTTGTAATGCAATAAAAGTCCACAGTATACAAAAAGCTTGCAAAATCTGATCACAATAACATGAAATTAGCATTTTCAAGGTCAAATCACATATTCAACCAATAATATATAAGATAAATCTATTTTATGTAATATTTAAATTATAATTATTCTAATTTTAAAGTTAAATATTAATGTATAAAATTAATTTACAAATTAATTGAAAAGTAAGATGTTTTTAAAGTAAGAAATGTTGCTTCTAACTGAAAGTTCAACCCTACTCAGTCAAGTAAATGTTCGAGGCAAGTGTTGTAAAGGAAAGTGTCCTATGGCTAGGGTTTAAGAGGCCATCAACGTACTGGGGTTGAAATGAATGGATACCAGGGAATGGCCGACACAAAAGGTCAAGGCAACTGCAGAATGGCCGACAAAGGTTTAATCCTTGAACAGTGAGCACGACACAAAAGT
>LPNX010854993.1:8401-100285 GCA_001517045.1 Pseudotsuga menziesii
CAGACATAGCTACGAAATAAACTAAAGAAACTAGACTCAACTTCCTCATTTTTTTAATGAAAGTAGTGGCATAACCTTAATCTAAGACTAGTTGAAAGAAATCGGTTCGTCAGAAATTGAAGAGTAATGTCATCGACCAACCTACCATGTAACAGGGTCTCTTTCTACATGCTTGGAAAAAACAGACTTAGCCCTCATTCAAACAAATGGAAAATTTCCTGTGCCTTGCAGAGGTGTAAACCCTGCCATTCCTAGCACATAACTGAGCGGAGTTGATACCGATAGATTCACCAACGAATCTTCTATCCATTGACGTATCATACACGCATTTTGGCATTCATATGATATTTATTTTTTAATTACTTCTAAAACTTATACTTAGAAAACCACATTGCAACTTCGAAGCAGCTCAAAGAAAAATCCGCAGAGTTAAAAATACACAGCCAAAAAATTCTTAAAAATGTAGACATCTCCACGTGTCCTCTTCAAAAGGGTATCTTTGGTTTTTCAATTTTTGAAAAAATAGAAAAAATTCCTTTACGTGGACAAATATGTGTTTAAAACGATGCTGAAATTGAATGTGGTCACTTTCGAAAAATAATAAATAATTGTATAATGCGAAAAAAATTAACAAAAAAATATGCACATCACACTGCATTTTATGTAGATCATGCTCATATATTTATTTTTTTAAAATTATTAATGCAAGATTGAATTACTCTACGTGGACACGAGCCACTTATTAGCTTCTTCAAATTTTTAACGTCACACAGTTCATTAAATGCAAAAATTCACACATTAAATGACATCGGAATATTTTAAAAAAAATATCGCTATGAAGCCAACATAATATTCTACAATTTGTTTTTTTACTGCAAGTCAAAATTCACATGGCATATAAGCGTTTTCAGGGCTTCTATCTAGCACATGAGTAAAAAATCAGGTTTTCATCGCCAAATTTGGCCAAAAAGTGTTACCCATCTTCATGGAATCACCCTTATCAAGTTTTGATTTCCACAATAATATAATAAGAAAAATAAGGTGAGGTAGATGAGCGAAATTTGACCATGTATCAATAATGAATTGTTGCATTTTAACACAAAACCACATGGTGAGTTACATTGAATTTAATAATGATTATCAAGTTTTGATTTCCACAATAATATAATAAGAAAAATAAAATTCATTAACAACAACTTTAAAATACATATTATGATATTAAGAAAGAGATTCTCAATAATAAGTTGAAGGCTACTTCTTTGTTCGTTTGATGCAGGAGATAAATGTAACGCACTGGTTGCTGCATGGTTTTCAAAGTGAGTGAGTGCAATTGACAAGCTCCTATCAACTAGTTTATTCGACACTAGTCAATTTTTATGGGTTTACCACTGAGAGAAGGAAAAACCCTAACAACGATGCAAGGTATCCACCACATATTGATGCAAGTTACATATATCACATCATAGATGTATGTAAACTCTTTCATTTGTATAACAGACTGCAACTGATTAGATTCAAAAGGTTGAAGACATAGTAGCCGAGTTCGAATCTGTGGAGTTTGAAAATGTCTTACGCTTATCTTTACAAGTATATCATAATCGGAGACACTGGTAATTCGATAAAATTGTCTGAGTTCATTCTTTTCAGTCTTGAATACCTCTCCTATTTTACCAATTTATTCATGATGATTTTAAGGTTTTGATTAATGCCAAGACCAGGTAAATCATGACTGCTATTGCAATTCTTGGATAAACGCTTTCATCTAGTCCATGACTTGATGATTGGTGTCGAGTTTGGAGCTCGCATGATCACCATTCACAACAAACTACTAAAACTTCAAATATGGGATACTGCAATTTCGAACCTATATCCTCAATATAGTTATGTCATGGAATTCTGATAGGGTTTTCGGGATTATATCATTCATTTATTTATTAACCGTTATTATAATATAATTTAGTATATATTTAATTTGACTATTTTTCCTGACTGGGTGGTCTTCTTGCAAGATGATTTGAACTTCCTATAGGAATACCTCGGGAAAATCGATGGATTTTATGGTATTCATCACTTCTGGTTTCAAAGTTAATGTTTTGATTAATGCCAGGAATAGGTAAATCATTCATGCTATTACAATTCATGGATAAACGCTTTCAGCAAGTCCATGACTTGACGATTGGTGTCCAGTACGGAGCTCGCATGATCACCATTCGCAACAAGCCAATAAAACTTTAAATATGGGATACTTATCCTCAATATAGTTATGTCATGGAATTCTGATAGGGTTTTTGGGTTTATATCATTCATTTATTTATTAACCGTTATTATAATATAATTTAGTATATATGGAATTCAAGTCTATTTTTCTTAACTCGGTCTTGTTACATCATGATTTGAACTTCGAGAGGAATACGTCACGAAAATCAATGGCTTTTATGGTATTCATCACTTCTGGTTTCAAAGTTGGATTATAATAAAATTTTCATACAAATCAAAGGAAACTAGGCCCATGTGGACTGGAGCAAGGAACTTACTTGGAGACAAACGAGGAGGAACGAAAAATTATAGGGATCCATAGCTTTGGTAGTATAGATTTTATTGACTCAATCAGAGTTTATATGATGAAGGTATGAACTTCGGATCAACCATGAAGGGCTTCTTGTCATAGCGTTCAGGTTACATATCATCTCTAAAACAATTTTTCATCTCTGTTTTTTAGAAGTGGGCTTTTGTGAAAAGTTGAGGTTTTGTGACCCCATTTTTTTATGAGCTTTAGAACGCCTCTTGTCTTCCTCTAGATAGGCATGGTAATTAGGTCATTTCAAACTTTTTTTTAAATCTTGTTTTCAAGTATTTAATGGTTATTCATTAACATCACCCTTCCCTGGTCCCACACATGACACATTGAGAGTTGATTTCAAAGATTCATTGCCTTCATTGATACTCGTGCGATGATTTTTTTCTTGTTATGTAATATAAATAATGCATTGCTTATGTGTCTATTAATTAGGGATAATATATTATGTAAATAATTCTTTTTATTTTATTGATACTCTCCTTATCGAGTTTTGCTTGAGTTGTTTAAACCTATGAAGAGTTCTTCTTGAGCTCCTTTATCGCTGTATCTAAAAGCTACGTTAAAAAATAAAGTTATAGACCTAAAATCCATGACCAAAAGTTGATGTTTTAAACCTATGAAGAGTTCTTCTTAAGCTTCGTTATAGCTGTATCTAGAAGCTATGTTAAAAAATAAAGTTATAGACCTAAAATCCATGACCAAAAGTTGATTCCAATAATTGTCGGATCAATTGTGTCATGGAAGAATGTCAATTGCACCTGAACTAGTCTTTTGTCTACTTTCCTTGATATTTCATTGCAATGTTTTTAATGGGAATAAATATGTTAACCCAATATCTGTTATGCCTGAAATAGTTTTAAATTCATGGATGCACCTATCTTCACTTTATTGAAACTAGCTTGAGGCTTCGATACTCCAGAGGAATAATATATCTAATGTTCAACATGAATTTATACTCATAGTTAAGCTATCATGGTTTTTATTCAAAAATATTGTTTCGTTAAGAAAAAGTGAAATTCATTCAACCAAATACACTTCTTTAAAATTACGTTAGGACTTTTGATATGAATCAATACTGTTAGTTAAAGTATCATGTTATTTATTAAAAAAGGGTATTCATAAAACCAAAGACACTTACACAAAAACTTTGCAAAGCAAATTAGTTTGTTGCTGCCTACTTGCGCATGTCCAAAATGATGGGCTAAAACGATATGTGAGTAGTAATTAATTTGGCTTTGAGAGTTGGGAAACGATGTGTCAGTGGTAATTAATTTGGCTTTGGGAACTGGGAGGAGGAAGTTGGTTAAACATTTTATAAATAGTTTTGTTTAATTTGGCTTTGAGAGTCGGGAGGAGGGAGTTGGTTAAACATTTTATAAATAGTTTTGTTCAATTTTATTGAAATGAAAGGGATAATGTTTTTCAGTTAAATAGTCATTATTATATTTTTATTTAAAAAATAGATTCAATGCATTTGTATATCTAAATTAAATAATTTTATAAATATATGTTTACATGTTTAACCATTACAACTATTTTCGAATAAAAAAATTACTTAAAAAATAATCTAAAACCAAAATGTAGAGTGTTCAAGTAGTCTTTGTGGGGATTTATCTAGTAAACACGTTATAATGTAATGTATCTTTACATCTAAATTATACATTTTTATCATTATATATTTACAATTTCAATCTATTTTGAATAACAAATTATCAATATATATTTATAATTTTAACAATTTCAATTTCAATTGAATAAAATAATTACAGAATGAGCACAACATTTATGAAGGAATACATTTGTATGAAAGTTATCTTTGATTTAATTAGATACACATTATACACAATAATTATTTATGAAAATCTTACAAGAGTATGGATTTCATGGCTAAGAAATTTTGTAGCAAAAGAATTTTCTATAGCTAATGTCTTAGAACAATAGTTGTTGCGGGGACATTGCCACCTCGTGGCTCTTGTTACTTTATATATGGGTCTTGTTTTTTGGGTTTTTTTTTCACTGATAGGTTTGTTATGTTAGTTGTTTGTGATCTAGAGATCCAAAGAAAGAGGCAACTCATATCTCATAATACCAATCCAGCGGCCAAATAATGGGGCTAAATAAGAGAAATATCTTCAATTTGCAAATAGTCATATCGAAGTTAAGGTCCATCGACACATGGCCGGTATAAAGTTAAAAGGCATGCAGAAGGCATGCAGAGATGAATGGCTCTGATCATTTGAATTTAAACTTGTCCGGTACTAAGGCTCAAAACGCTCATCCACCTAATTATAACTAATTTTTTTGTTTTTATAAATTATTTTAAATAGGAAATGTTTTTTTGACAAAATTTGAAACAAGAAATAATTTGTTCATTTGTTACTTATTTTAAATATAATTTTAATTAACTTGATTTTCAAATAAATTTATAATCATAATTTATAATTCATTTTTTCAATAATATTTTATTTTTCTTAATATTTTGATTATACTTTAATTCTATTATTATTATTTTAATTACAAGTATAATTATTATTTTAATTACAAATATAATTATTATTTTAATTACGATATGTTTATGCTTAGAGTTTTTTCTTTTAAGAATAGGCAGATAATGTTTGTTAATAGTTATAATGATGCTCATAAAAATAGTTATATTTATAAAAAATAAATAATTATTTAATATTATTCAAATTAAATTCTTTATTTAAAATAAATTTTGTTAATAAAAAAAAATAAAGGAGTCTAAACTATGTTTATAATAATAACTAAAGATTAAATACTGGAATATCCATATAGTTTGTGGTTGGATCAATGATGAAATGGTTGAGAGATAGTTATGAAATGGAAAACATTTTGGAAATATTTTTTTATTAGTTGTATTCTTCTAGTTAAAGGGATTTAAGTGTGAGTTATCTATGCCTAGCTATATGTTATCACCCATATTCTTCATGTTATCCATTTATCTACTATCACTTATTTTTTATATTCTTTTTTATTTATCTCAGGTTCTTCTAGTTATGTGACATGAATTGTTGGTTATCCATTCATGGGGTATTAGTAATCTTTTTTTTTTCACGTAAAGGGAAAAAACAGTCCCTTGCTATTTCTATTAGAAATCAAAGGAGACTTGTCCATACATATTTTCAGTTTTTACATCCATTGTCCTCTCATCAACATTAATCTATCTCCCATGCTATCCCATACATCACATAATCTATTTCCCTGGCTAACCCAAAACTTGATATTCAGTTACAAAAACTTTCACCAAAATTTACATATCATCTCTGAAATGTATAACCAAAAAAGTGCAAATTCTAAACCCATCAACTAAGTACCAGTAATATACCACTCCTATCATCATGCTAATAGTATCTAGTACATTTACATGAAATCCTACTGCCGTCCACAAACTCTTCAATATAAATGTAACCTTCATTTATCCTCAAGCCCCTTTTGGATAGTCTATCAGCAGTAGAGTTATATTCCCTACATTGCTACCAGTTATTTTATATATATATATATATATTTTATAATTGTTTATTTCAAATTTTGAATCATAGCCATAAAATCAATTTTGACAGTAAACTTTGTCATAAAATCAATCTTTACAGTATACTTGTCTCATCTCATCTCAGTCAGTCATAAATAAAAAATCATACTTAGAAATGGTATCCCAAATCTCAAATAAAAACATCTGTCAACATAACAAAATCGAGCGCTCAGTTCTAAGTGTTAAATATTATTTTCTACATCCACCTACCACATAAATTTATTTCCAAAGAATTTGTGCAAAATTTCAGTTCTAGCAGGATCTAAGCTAAGCATTAGGTAGCTAGTTCATATGAGATCCACCCACAGGCTCAATAGCGTGAAGAGCTAGCCATTTCTACATCCACCTACCACATAAATTTATTTCCAAAGAATTTGTGCAAAATTTTAGTCTAGCACGATCTAAGCTAAGCATTAGGTAACTAGTTCATATGAGATCCACCCACAGGCTCAATAGCGTGAAGAGCTAGCCAAGCCAATCCACAGGCAGATTTCGACGACAGTTTTTCGATCACGAGTTCGAATTCGACTCGCAATATAATATTTAGTCGCAGAAATAATATTACAATAGAAAAGACACCAAACTTTTGCAGTTTATAAGGCAGTGCACAGTACATGATAAACTTGTGCAGCCGGCGTTTCATGAATATGAATTTGTTTCATCTCAACACATAAAAATAATGCCCCGAGTCATCGATGCGAGTCACTGACGCTTTTACCAGGGAGCGAACATAAGAAATTGTTCCGACGACTCCCATGAAAATTCCCAGGGATATGAAAGCGATATTCAACGCCAGCCCAGGCTTGGTCACGCTGGAGCGGCAGATCTTGATATAGAAGACACAGGGGAAAACGATTGAGATGCAGGTGCTGAGGAGAGAGCCTGTGAGTGCCAGGATGTAGCTGAAGTAGGGCAGAGTGAGAGCCATGGCCAGAATAATGATGAGAAGAATGGAGCTTATTGCGGCCCTGATAACCATGCGGAATTTCGAGCCCATAGACGCTGGAAGGACGCTCTCCATCTGCATTGCCACAGGGCTGAGCTCCGGAGCGTACTTTGTCATGGGTGTTATTACAATTGCCCACAGTGCTATCTTAGTTACTATCAGGTGCCTCGGCATGTTTAGGGTTATCTGGAGCTTTATATCAGCTCCGAACATCGTGGCACCCATGAAGGCCAGGCCTGTGTATACCACTGTTATCATGGAAAAACTCACTTCCACCACCTGAATTTTGCATAAAACCAACATATAAGTTTATCAATGTTTCATTTGATTCATGATCACATACATATACTTGACATTTCAAGAAATTAGATATTAATAATGATTCTACCTTTTTCTGGAGGAATCCAACCTTGATGAGGATGGTAGTAAAATCTAACCTTGATGGGCTACAAAATTAGCCCTGGGGAAAGAATGAAGTACCTTGGAAAATTGAGAGGGATCCTTCATTGCTCTATATATATTGGGGAACACGACCTGACCTCCGTAGCTGAAGATGTAGAGGCCGGAGATGTTTGGAACGTTGCTCATATTGAGGGCGGGGAGCGAGCGCGAAGCACCCACGCCACCGAAGGCAGCCGTCCAAGAAACGGTAAAGACGAGAAGGAGAGACATGACGATTCCGCCTAAGGAGAGGAAGGATATTGAACTGAGGTCTCGTAGCCAGAGACTGGGCAACGCCATCACGACTGCTAGTACAGTGAGAAAGCGTTGCGCCGAGAGGTGCATCCACGAGAAACCAAAGCCGATGTGGGCGTTGGAGAAAATGGTGTTCAGGTTATCTCCCAACGAGATGGTGTAGCTCACCAGCGCCAGGAAAATCTCCAAATACAGAAAATCTCCAGGGCAATGGCAAGCCATGACGAAGACATCACCATCCCCTGATCAATGTCCCAGACGGTGCAGGTCGTGAGAAGGTCGGTTGAGTTAATTAACAAGCTCTTTCATGTCGACTCGATCCTTGTGATCCTGTACCTGTCATATGCAGCTGCTCGAAACGGCGGAGGGGTACAGCCCACGTTAAATTTAAAAAACAGTCAGATACAGTGCAACCGGAAAATTTCAAAACATCCGAGAGAGACGGCAGTCCATGAACTCAAGGACCCACGCCAGCTGACTTAACTAGCATGAACGTACATGCTAGATAAGCTCAGCCATTCAATACTATCACCAATGTCCGAACTTATCTTCCTACCTGAGAGATATTGCAACTGTCATCACTCCACCTCATTCCTCTAGGTCCACTCGAATCCACGGATAAAGAGACCGGGCTCAACGATAAATCGCTACTTTCAATACCAATCTCCTCTGAAATTGAAATAGAAGCCCGATCCTCGTGTTTGATAGCCTCTTTGAGCTCTGCAGCTACCTGACTCACGCTGGGCCTAGACGACGGTTCAGCCTGAACACATCTCATCGCTAGTTTGGCAACAACAATGATGGATATGATGTCATAACCTCCACCCAACCTCTTATCTATAATTTCTGCTATTTTGCCAGGATCATTGTCCACTATATATGGTGTCACCTGTAAAGATGCCAATAATTATTGTTAGTCTGGGAGAAGATGCACTACAATAGTTTCTTCGTCTCTACTCTCGAGGATAACGAGAAGATGCAATGCAACAAAATCTATTCAATTGTCAGTGGCTTACTTACCCATCTAATGATGTTTAGTTCCTCTACAGGTAGTTTTAGATCTATGGGTTGTCTACCGCATATGATCTCCAACAAAACCACTCCAAAACTATACACATCACTCTTGTGCGTCAACATGTGAGTGCTGAAATACCTGTTAAGTGTCTTACAAAATATTAGCTAATGATATTGCCTCTGCTCTTAATAATGACTTGAGTTCTTTAACACCAAAATATTACAAATTGAGTGGAAGTTATATATGTTTGACATACTCTGGGTCCAGGTATCCTGCAGTTCCTTTTACGGCAGTGGTAACATGAGTAGACTCCCCATCAGTTGTAATCTTTGAAATACCGAAATCTGCTAGTTTTCCATTCAAATCGTTGTCTAAAAGTATGTTGGCAGTCTTTATATCCCTGTGAATTATCTTTGGGGTACAACCTACGTGCAGGTATTCCAGTCCTTCAGTCAAAACCACAAGCGGATAATGTGAGATATGTGGTGACGCATAATTTGTACCATTAACTAGATATTTCCTGCTATTTTATTGTAATTGACATTAAAATCACCAAAGTCTCATCTGCATGAACGTAGTTAAGAGAGAGGATTACCTTGCGCTGCATCTAAAACAATTTTGAGCCTGGCTCTCCAGTTTAGCTTGGAGTGATGTGCACTAGGCCCTGGAAAATAAAATAAGAGAAATAAATGGGTGTAAATGGTTACCTTGATTAACCTATCGATTAAAATAAACATATCTCTCAGCAATATAACTTACCATAGAGGTGATCCCTTAGGGACCCTCCTGACATGTACTCGTAGATAAGCATAACTTCTCTTGATTCGTTACAATAACCGAGTAAAGGTACCAGGTTCCTATGATGGATTCTGGAAAGAAGATCAACCTGTCCATCAAGTAAGATCACTGGCATGAATTTTACCATACATACGCTACCCATGAGTGGAACCAAAACTTTGTGGTTAGGCAAGGTTGCAATGTGTTCAAATTAAACTGTGTTACATGATTGAAGAAGTATCTATGAATCACCTCATTCAGGAACTCTTGAACTCCTTGTTGGGAGAACTGTGAGAGCACTTTGACTGCTATGTATTTTTCTGAGGACAATTTACCTAAAAACACCGATCCAAATCCCCCTCGTCCGATTTCCTGACTAAAGGTTTGTGTAGCCGCTATCATCTCATCTAGAGTGAAGGAACGGGATTTTGTTGAATTTGGAACCATAACCGTTGAGTAGTCTGTAATCCATTGAGAGAAAGTAACTTTTTCAAATCACAAAATGTCATTCTAAGCTTATAAAGGCTAGTTTCATTTACAGCGAACACTACCACTATGTATTGTATTATAATATATTTAATATTGATAGTATTTCCTAACCTTGGTACAAGAAAGATCTTGGTTCCATTTCAAGTCCACCTCTTTTGTAGGCAACAGTACCCAGTTCTTTTCTCCTGAATTTGTTGCGATACACAACAATAGCCACTATCAACGCTAAAGCGATGATAAGAATTCCGCCAAGTGTTATTCCGATCAAAACCTTCAAGTTATTCTTCTTTTTATGATGTAGAATGCATTTGCCCTTATGCATAGGTAAGTAAGGGTTTCCACAGTAACTGCAGCACACCAAAGAGAGATATTTTCCATTAGTGAGATTAACTAGAATCTGAACTAGATTAATAATTTATCATCATAATTTGTCTATTGGCATTTCTTGGATAAAAGTTTAAAAGAAAATTCTGAATCTCAAATGGGATTTATGTCAAAACATAAGGAATATAAAATAGGACATGACTACCTGAATTTCAATGAACCATTGAGAAGTTGGGCAGGAATTACACCACTGAAATTATTATTCTCAATATTCCTGTGGAAATAAAAATGGCGGTATTTACTAATGGAGAGCATCTAATTTTGAACAAAGAACTTTCAAAAATAAATAAATTGGAAGAAAGAGGTAGCCTTACAACTCTTTTAGGTTTTTAAGTCCACATAGCCAATATGGAAGAGTACCGCTCATGTTGTTGTTTTGTAGATATCTACACAATTAGCAAAGCAAATTTTAGTTTTATGAATATGCTCAAACACTGAAAACATACCAACTGAAAATTGGATTTTGAAAAGAAACTTACAGCCTCTCCAACATGGTTAAATTGGAGAAATTTGGCAAGTGCCCCATGAATTGATTATTGTGAATGGACCTGCTAATTTCAGCACTAATGATTAAATACGGCACAGATGGTTACTATCTGATATAATATAACTATGTTCCCGTTCATACGCCTTCCAAGTCAAATTCTTCTTAAATTTTAAGGAGAAATGTCAATTTCTACTTACACTTTAACTAATGCCGTCAATTGTCCAATATTGTGAGGAACCAATCCTGTAAGATTCTTTCCGGACAAATCGCTGGCAACGTACGATTTTAGTTAACATACAATCTCACCTATGAATCCCATCAGTTTTACAATTTGAGCTGTAAACAAATGGAAGAATTAAGCTTACATCTCCGAAATTCGTATGGGCAAAGTACTGCTTTCACAGACAATTCCTTTCCATTGGATCAAAAAGCAAGGATCCGAAATCCAATCCTTTATGCCAAACCTGTTTTTTATAGCTTCAAGAACTTTCACTGCATCATAAAATCTAATTGGGTAGAAATTGAATCATAATATCAACAATTCCAGCTGTCTCAAAATTGAATCACAATATCAACATTCCAGCAGTCTCAAAATTGAATCACAATACCAACAATTCCAGTCTCAAAACAGCTCTGAGATAACTTACGATCTTGTGCAGATGTTGCCGGTTGGGTGTGAACTATTTCGAAAGCCTCAAAAGCGTTGATTATTGGACCACTGGTAGCGTCACTAGCGTTGACCAAAGCAAAATTTAAGTCATCTGTTTGATTGGATATGAATATTAGCTCCATGGTTGAATAACTGTCCAGAGAAGTAATAACTTCAGACCTATTTTCACCATTTATTGTCACGTAAAAGGATCTTCTTAACATATTTAGCTGCTCGATCTCTGCAAAATATAAGATCAGTAAAGATTTGTGACCATCGGTCGTTCCTACAGTGAATTCATGCTTCGTGTCAATGATAACCTCCGCTGTTTGCATCACAGCATTTGGAGGAAGTTCCTTAGTATTGTTTGTTGAAATGTGCTCTTCACAACTTACAGGCCGTACAGGAAAATGATTACTAAAAGTTAATCGCGATTGAAATCCCCAGATCCGATCGAACTCGTCTTGAGGATACCTGTTTTATAAACCGTATAAGCCATTCAACTCAATCATTACAAAAAAAAATTTCAAAAGTTGTGCACATCGAAAGTGGCTCTCAGATCTCAAACTTTATTTAAGTTATAACTGATCTGATAATTGATTACAATGAATATCAACAGGACAATATCATTACTACTACAAGATTAATTTTGAAGCTTAGATTTTCATAGCTAAATATGTAGAGTTGAAAATATTCACCTAACCGTAGAATCTCCACCAACATCATATCTCCATACCGATAGCAACGTTGTTCCTGGTTTAGCCTGTCCATACATGCCTTGTTGGAGTGTCCGCAATTCGATAGCAGAGATAAAGGGATCATGAAGCTCCGAAGTTCTGATCAAACAGACGTACAACACTGTGCCAGAACTAACCAATATTGTTTCATTATAAACTGCACCTTTATCTGAGATCGTTACGGTTCCCATAGCTAACATACCGAGTGTCTCAATAGAGTAAGCGAAGCTTGGCAATTGTTTGAATCCACTGTAATTTCCAACGGCAAACCATAATCTTAAGAGGTAAGGCACATTAGGGACCACAGGCAACTGATAGCAAGACTTGTTGAGTGGCTTTCTGAAAACCCTTAGATTGTGTAAGTGAGAACCGTGACCATACGCGTCCCCGATCTTTCCTGTCTGACCGACGTCTATGTAATTAGCGTCAGTAACCCATGTTATATTGTTTTCTCCAGTTCGATTTGTTTTCCCTCCGCAGTCGATACTCAAAAATCCTTCGACATGGCCAGAAATTACTTAATAAGACAATACCCTTTCAACCAAATGATCCATGTGCCTTATAAAACAACATATCAAATGACGATTCGAAGTAGATAAAACAAAATCACTGTAACATCGTCAGTAACAGCTTCAAACTTAATATAAACGGTTTCATCAGGTTGGAGGGTTCCATGAGTACATACCTGATTGAGCCGTAATAAGAGGCAATAAACTCAAGAACACTCCGACTGGTGCTATGCAACCACACCATTTGCCATAACGAATTTTGTCTACAGTTACACCCATTGTAGAGAAGGAAGGATTTGGAACAAATGGCTGCCTATTTCGAAAGAAATGAGGAGTGCTTCGAACGTATGCTTTCATGGTCTATTTATTTAATGAGCAAGCGAATAATAAACACAAATTCGCCCTATCCTTTCTTTTCAAATGATCATGTTTCATTTTTTTCCCTGCCAGTCGCGACTCGTGACTCGTGAGCCTAAGTCTTTTTCTGTCGTACAACTCTCTCATCTTTGTTTTCCAACGATTCGAGACTCAGTACTCAAAGCATGTTTCATTTTTTTACCTGCCAGTCGCGACTCGTGACTCGTGAGCCTAAGTCTTTTTCTGTCGTACAACTCTCTCATCTTTGTTTTCCAACGATTCGAGACTCAGTACTCAAAGTCTTCCATGTACGAGTACAGTCATCTATGTTTTCCAACTACGTCGCGACTCGTGACTCGTGAGCCTAAGTCTTTTTCTGTCGTACAACTCTCTCATCTTTGTTCTCCAACGACTCGCGACTCAGTACTCAAAGTCTTCCATGTACGAGTACAGTCATCTATGTTTTCCAACTACTCGCGACTCGGGACTCTTTTCATGTACGTCTACAGGAAAGGGCAAGGAAAAGGCCAATATTTTATATTGGCATTGTAGGTAGTTGGATGTCAAATAAGCGACAGTACTAGAGTAATAAATATTGGCATTGTAGGTAATTGGATGTCAAACTCTTTTCATGTACGAGTACAGGAAAGGGCAAGGAAAAGGCCAATATTTTATATTGGCATTGGATGTCAAATAAGTGACCGTACTGGAGTAATAAATATTGGCATTGTAGGTATTTGGATGTCAAATAAGTAACAGTACTAGAGTAATAAATGTTGTTGTGGTTGTAGCACTGTAGACTGTTGAATTTCGAAAAAATTGATTAAAATCTAATAACCCACAAATTACAATGCTAAGAACACAACATTTATTATTCTACTAGATTAAATATTAAACCATGTGTGTACAACCAACAATAATTATTAACAAACAACAATTATTATATAATTGTAGAAGTTAAAACTTGTCACGGTACAAATTAACTGTGACCAGCCTGCCAAATTTGCAAAGTCTTTCCAATGTACGAGCTCGATTGTTCGCATTATTTACTTCCT
The DNA here is from genome assembly GCA_001517045.1 of Pseudotsuga menziesii. Taxonomy (NCBI): domain Eukaryota; kingdom Viridiplantae; phylum Streptophyta; class Pinopsida; order Pinales; family Pinaceae; genus Pseudotsuga; species Pseudotsuga menziesii. The sequence goes on from LPNX010854993.1 coordinate 22,631, forward strand.
GGGCCCGGCGAGTCCTACCCTGCTTAGGCTTTAGCTGGACTCAGGTCCAATATCGCGATTATGCGATAATGTGAAGTCGCCATAATTACACGAAAGCCAACTAAGAACGCGCTGACAGCGCTGTCCATGTGCGAAGCCTTTCAAAGTCTTTCTAGTGTACGAGTCCGACTGTTCGGATCCTTTAATTCCAGCGAGGGTTGCAATTTCATTTTATCTCTGCCCTTCAAACTAAATTCTGTTGATGTTTTGAGTATTTGTCTTTCTAGTAAGATAACGTTTCATAAAAGAAAATACTCTTCAACCATTAAAAAAAATACTCTTCAACCATGAGATTCAAACATGACAGTAGACCATTAAAAGAAAATACTCTTCAACAATGAGATTCAACCATGACAGTAGACCATTAAAAGAAAATACTCTTCAATAAAAAATACTCTTCAACCATGACGGTAGAATTTTTTATTAAATAATTTAAATAGTGAAGAAATTAATTTTTATTATATAATTACAAAAATCTAACAAAATTACAACCATGACGGTAGAATTTTTTATTAAATAATTTAAATAGTGATGAAATTAATTTTTATTATATAATTACAAAAATCTAATAAAATTACACCAATAAATAGTGAAGAAATTAATTTTTATTATATAATTACAAAAATCTAACAAAATTACACCAAAAATAACACAAATCAATAATTGATACCTACTAACATTATGCAATATATACTCGCCATCATCCATATTACCTGCAATTAAATTTTGGGTTTGGGATCTGATTTCAAAGTTTAGCCTCTCAAAAGATTTTAAAAAAAATTAGCAACAACTTATAAAATCACTAAACATAAAAAACAAAAAAAAACAAATGACACTTATAAAAATTGTTAAACATAAACAATATGACCATCTTATTCATCTATATCACATGGTAAGAAATGAGGAGGTACTTTTATAAATACAAAGAAACATAACTATTTTAAGGCCATCTTATTCATCTATATAACATTATATATAGGGAGCCAAACTCATTTTGGCCCTTGAGGATGAATTTGGGGATGCTATATTTTTTAGATGTCCTTATTAATGTTTTCCTTTCTTCACATACGATTATTTTTCTTTTAGAGACTCTTACAGAGGGGAAGAGGCAATATCTTGTCTTGATTTGGTGGTGTTAACCAAAGTTGTTTTGTTGTATTCTTTTCAATGGTTATCATCTAAAGGATAGATTGAAAAGTTTTTGGTTGACTTCTTAGAGAAAAGACACTTATGTGAGTAATGGTTGTTTGGATGCCAAGGTTTGTGGATATGTACACATGTGCATTATTCTAGAGTAGGTACGATTATATACAATGATAGAGGAGCATCCTATCATAATTGTAGAGGCATAATATTTGTAGTTTGCATAGTTATGTAGAGTTGATTGGGGTTATACAAAAAAAATTCCTCATAAAGAGAAAGTGTTAACTTTAAATGTTTTTTTTTTTATCTTTTTGGGAGAGCGCGAGTTCTCTTAGCACCTTGGTGATTATTCATGGAAATATGGATGGATTAGTTTGGGTGAATGTGTGACATGTGATAGGGTCTTAACATAACGCCCTTACCTAGGATGTCATTATCCTAATCGCAATGATGATTGATGCATTGGATGTCCATAATGGGGTCAATTTCTTGGTCAAAGAAGGTACTTATATAGGGATGAGTAGCACTAGGCATTTGGAAGAAAGTTATCCCTGGGATCTTAGGACCATGTGATATATACCTTGGAGGCTGGGCACTTGACTTGAGGACAATTGGGTTGAAAAGCATATTTCATGGAGGTTGGTGGACTTAGATATATGTTGAGGAGGTGCATTTGAATTGGGAACATGAGGGGACATATGATGCACAATCAAAGGAGGGACACCTTGCATGAGGACACTTGAATAAAAAAGGAGGGACACCTTGCATGAGGACACTTGAATAAAAAATTACCACCTTGGAAGGAGCGTTGGAATAATAGTTTGTTAGAAATGACGAGATGACACCGTCTTGGATGAGGGGCGTTAATACCAAGGAAGATCATGCTTATAGGGAATTTCATTAATTTCCAAAGCTAAAATGTTTGGCAATTTTTTTATAAAATTATTCAAATTTCTAAGGGTTTTAAATAGTTTCTAGACAATTTTGATGATGTTTAAAGTATTTTTATTACATAGAATTTGGGTGAATTAATTTAGAAAAAATGGAAATTCATGAATCATTTTTTGGAAAAAGACATAAAAAATTAGCTAATAGAATATATTTTTCCCTTAAAGTTTTCCTTATTATGCATGCTTACTTGACATAACATATATGGCGAATGATTAAGTGATATAAGGAATATTTTAAAGATATAAGACAAGATTTACTAAAAGTTATGTCTTAAAAATTGTGACATTATGGTATTGAAGTGCACACAGTATATACTCTATTGGAATGTTATGTGAAAATTGCTTAAATAAAAGAGAAATATTTTTATTATAATATAATATTTCACATTAATTTTTAAATTAAAGTTCCCAAAGAAAACAACTATAAAACTTGAAAATTGAGCAAAAGTTTTGAAAGTTCAATTAAATACCTGGTTACTCCATAATTAAAAAGTCCGATAGATGAATAAGTTGGCCTTATAATAGTTATTATGTTTCTTTGTATTTAAAAAAGTACTTCCTCATTTCTTACCATGTGATATATAATGTTAATTACTCTTTCATATTTTCTCCATTGATTTTAGCAATATTTTTCTATTAAATAATCCAGCATCGCAGACTAAAATATACCGAAATTAACTTAATTTAAAATCAGTATTTTAAAATAAAACCATTATAATGTATGCATTCCTAATTACATTTCTTGAAAACACCTGTATTTTATTATAAAGTCGTGTTGCAATATAATCATGTATTTAATTATAATAAAACATATTTAAAACCAACTAAAACTGTAAATCATAAAAATACGAACTATAACTTATCAAACTAAATGTTTTGGATTGATTTCATTTGTAAAGACCATTATAACATTAGAGCCATTGAATACATAAATTTTTTGGATTGACTTTATTTGTAAAACCATTATAACATTAGAACCATTGAATACATAATTTTTTTGGATTGACTTTATTTATAAAACCATTATAACATCAGAACCATTGAATAAATCGTAAGTATTTTGCATTGATGCCCTATGGATTGGCCTCTGACAGACATGGCAAATGGAACGAGATTGAATCCAGGAGCCAATGCAAATATATTTTTCATTGCGCATACAAAAATGCACTTCTCCACCTCTTTGGGACTGTAGGCTGCTCTCCTCAACATTTCTCTTTGATGTATTAAAGGCGTTGTAATTTAAATCTGGTCGGTTGTGCCGTATAATTTCTTTTTCATCGTGGACTTATACAAATACCATCCTGCATCCCAACGTCATATGCCGAATACACAACAACTGGGTACAACTTGCATAACACAAACCATATTAGAGGTCCAGGTTAAATAAATCTTATTATGCCAAATTGTGGAAAGGCATTCTATCACATCTTTATCCAATAATGAAAAAAAGTTTCTATTAAAAGACAATAGCAAAAACAATGTGAATAGAAATCAGTGCTTCTGAATAAGCTTTCTCGTTTCTCAAAGTTGACGGGAATGAAAGCAACAATTAATATTTTACCCAAAATCTATGCCAGGCTTTGGCACAGGGAATTCCCTGATTGCAAGACGCCTATGGACTCATATTTGTTCTTGAACCACACCTACATTTTAAACTGGGATTAACGAAGAATCAATCGATGGCTGTGAAGAGATTCCATGGTTGCAATGCAAAATCTATTCCAATCAACTGGCTCAAAAGAGGAAGCCTTCCCAGCGCTCATGCACAGACTCCAAGTTAACCCTGCATTCCAAACCTCATTCATAGAGAGATTTCGAATAAACTGTGAGCAAATTTTTTTATCTAAATGTTATGTCAAAATCGAAAGCGGATTATTGCCAAAGAAAGCCCTGAAAATCAACAATGGCAATTTCAAAATGGAGGGAAGGAGGGGACTGGTTTGAGTTTGAAATCAGTGGCCCGACAATTTCGAAATGGAGGGAAGGTCATATTGGTTGAATTTGAAATCAGGCGCGTGGCTCACCGAGTTGGTTGTTTTGTTACTGAATGCAAGTCCTTTGGCGATGGGACTTCAAATTCCAACTCAGACAGAGAATGGTCGCTGGCCAGTGTAAGTACGAGTCATGGATTCCGAGTGTGATATTAATGGATTTCGAATGGGATGGATGGTCATGGACGTTGACCATACGTTATGAAGTTTGACAGGGTTGTGGGATGACTGGGATCATTTCCCGTTAACGGAGTGGTGGGTGAGTCGGTTTTAACAGTGAGTCGGTTGCCGGACCGGGCGACGCGACGATCGCCCGACGACAAAAATAGTCGCGGCGTCAGACTATTCCATTTTTATATAGTTTTTTTTAATCTTTAACTTGATTCATTTTTCATCTTAGATTTTTTTAAAAATGAATTATGGCTCTGGCTCTAACATATTTCTTGATATTAAATATTAGCAATAATCATATTAATTCTATTTAATGTATCTCAATAGGCGAATAGGTATTCATTTAAGCATACATTCTAGAGAAAAACATTGATATTAATATTACGTGCTTAAATTTAGGCCTATAAAATTAAAGAAAATTAATGTGGTTGTTGCTAGTAACCAATGAGCCAGTAGACGTATCTACAAAACATTAAGAAATTAATATTATTTAATTTAATTATAATATTAATACTAACTATTAATACTTAAAATTTTTATTAAAACATTAAGAAATTCATATTATTTAATTAATTATAATATTAATATTAGTTATTAATACTTAAAATTTTATTAATTAAAACATAAATAATTTTTATGATCTTTCAATTAACATATTTTATTATACTTTATTAAAGATAATTAATATAATAGTATGTAAAGTAAAATTAATATAATAGTATGTTATATTTAATAACATTAAAATATAATAATAAAGTAGAATTATTTATTTTAAAATATATTTATTCAATTATAACATTATAATATAGTATAATAAAGTATTATATTCATGTTATAAAGATATTTTTTATATTTATGAATAATAAAATAATAACTATTATAATTATTATTGTTTAAATGGTATTCTTCTTAGTGACATACATGTCTATGATGTTCATGCCTATTAAATATTTTTCTTTAATTAAAAGCATTGAAAAGTACAATTAATGTAAATAAAACATGTTAATTTAAAATTCAATGAAGGTTGCAATACAATGTAACTCTTTATAAATGTTACAAGATGACATAACCTTTAATGAATGACAAATATGACGTTGTTATCATGTGGAATCTTTGGTTGTGTCAACATATACTCGACATTGTAATGAACCATAGCGTACTTTGGTCAACCATGCTTGTCTTTATTTTGGCGAAAGGAACCCATGGTTGAATTTTTTAAGGTTTGACATTAGTTAACCTCCAGTTAATTAAAATGTTATCATTTAAGTAATAATAATATAATAAAACTATTTAATTGAAAATAATTTTATTTAATTATAATGAAGACGTACAATGTCACAATGTGACATAACTAATGTTATTTCCATATATTATGTTTTATGCGACAAAACATCAATTTTTGTGACATAAAACCCTTGCAATTTGTGGCAATGCGACATAGCCTTTGTTTAATTTCATAATGTGACAAAGACATCTGAGAATGCAAGCATTCAAATAGTATGTAGGAGGTTCCTAAAGGGTTATGAGGCACATTGTAACGTGCCAAATGCATTTCCTATATGAATTGACCACAATGTGACATAATCATGGACGAATGTCAGATTGTTACAATCATCAAGAGATGTTTCGATTGCTACAATCATGAAGAGATGTTTCGATTGCTACTATGGGACTATCTTGAGGAAAAAAGGTTTTGAGGAACGTTGCAAATATGAATTGTTAGAATTAGGGATAACCATGGAGGAATGCCACAATCGAACATTATGGTATATTTCATTATAATGAAGACATACAACATCACAATGTGACACAACTAATGTTATTTCCATATAGTATGTTTTATGCGACAAAACATCAATTTTTGTGACATAAAACCCTTGCAATTTGTGGCAATGCGACATAGCCTTTGTTTAATTTCATAATGTGACAAAGACATCTGAGAATGCAAGCATTCAAATAGTATGTAGGAGGTTCCTAAAGGGTTATGAGGCACATTGTAACATGCCAAATGCATTTCCTATATGAATTGACCACAATGTGACATAATCATGGACGAATGTCGGATTGTTACAATCATGAAGAGATGTTTCGATTGTTACAATCATGAAGAGATGTTTCGATTGCTACTATGGGACTATCTTGAGGAAAAAAGGTTTTGAGGAACATTGCAAATATGAATTGTTAGAATTAGGGATAACCATGGAGGAATGCCGCAATCGAACATTATGGTATATTTCATAGTTTCTTGATGTACCAATCCAACATGTGTTCCTTGTGATTAGAATGAAGATGACTGAAACATCAAACCAGAATCTGACATAACAATTAACTAATGTAAAAAGCTTCCATAAGTAATATATGATTAGAAGATGAATGCTGCAATCAAACATGGAACTTAAGGCGAGTGCTATCCACCCCACTGCAGACTCTTTAAGAGCATGTCAAAAGGGTATACACGCCATACATGGGTTATGGCATTCATCCATGACACGCCCATCAACACATGGACACCATGTCACTGCATACATACAACATCAACACATGGATAGCATGTCACGACATACATCCAGCATCAGTGACATCCATCCAACATTAGTGACTATCCACCCCATTCTCCATTCGCCTTCCCTCCGTTGCAATGTCATGAAGGATGATATGACAATGCCCTGCTATGACCGTGCATGGTATCAACATTTACTCCTTCCCAATCCTCCTAGATTTGCATGTCCAGATCCACGTTTCTCTCCAAGTAGGAGTCATTACTCCAGGTTCAGGGATTTGTCAAACTTCGTGCCTTCCTCTCAGAAATTGAACGCTTCGAGCTCTGAACTAGACCAGTCGAAATTTGCAGGTACCTTGGATTAGCCTGAAACTCTCGTAGTGCTCTCCAAACAAATTTGTGCTCTGCTTTCCTATTGCGATGGCTGAAAATTCCGTGTTTTAATAAAAAATAGGTTTATTGTGTGTCAGGTAACGTCCAGGTGGAGTTAATACGACAATCATCTTCATATACCAGAGGTATTTCACGTTCCTTTTTCCTCAATTTGACTACCATCAAGGCTAGTTTTATGCCTAACTTTTAGCAAATTGTCGTCTGCATGTTTCGAACCTCTCCATGGATAGCAGCCAAAGCCTTCCTTTTTCAAGTCTCGGATTTTATAGTTTTCCCAACAGCATGCAGCCTGCTAACTTTTTGTTGGGTTCATTGGGAAAGGTTGCACTTGCAATATTTTCTATGTAACATCATTATTCGTGGTCATTTTTTTAGATTTCTACGATTTTCCTCCCATTCGAAAGCAAACAAACATACTACACTCTACATATATTTCCATCTAACCCTTTGTGTTTTGCAAAGTTTTACGTTGCTTAATTTCTCTGTTGTGCTAATTCACAATGATATTGGGTGACCCCAGTTGTGTAATCTGATCTTTGAAGAATCAAACGCCCCTACACCAACCGTTGAAGTTCTCAGGCAAATGACATGCCCATTCATAAACACCCATTTTAGATTGTATGCAAACACGAACACCAGGTTGAATACATAATGTAATATTTATTGTTAAAGATAAAATATTGCCAGGAAAAGTAACCAAACATGTCCAGAAACAAATGTGTCAGTTTTGAGATCTGGTTGCTTTTATTTATTTCCCCATCTCAGATTTCAAATTCATTTTCAAATTTTCCAAAGTATTTATTTACAAACTCTTTGTATGTAATATTTCTAGCAATGATTGGCTCTCGGCAGACCCACCGGCAATGAGTGTCTCCTCTCTTGTCTTTTATTGTTTTCTCGCTGCAAATATCTTGGCTTCTGTCGCTCTTCGCCTCCTCTCTCGTCTTTTATTTTTTTCTCACTCCTTTGAAGTTGGAAGGAGACTGCCTAAAGTCATATCAACAACAAACTCTGAGCAAGATATAGATGGATTGCAGAATTCACCAAGCCGATATGATGCTAACCAGTGCTCATACTATCACTCCAATTTAGGAATAGACAAAAAAGCTAATAGTAGATCATTTTTTATTAAAAACATTGCTTATTTCCATATGTATTATAATTCAAAACAACTCAGAGATTCTAACTTTGCAAGCCTAGTTACTTTTAGTAGATGAAATAGAGAGATGTTCAAAAATATAAATAAAAAAACTTGAATATATATTATTGCTTTGTAAATAAGTGGATATGCAAATGGGATTCAAAATAAATATCTACAATACCTATTAACAAAATGGGCCAACAAAATGTACATATGTTTGGTACAACACATTTGAAAAAATCTACAGGCATCGTATTGATTGAGATTAAAATATGTATTTTGTAGCAATTTAGATGTGGTTATCTGAAGAGGCTATTGATATTTATAATTAGTTATTGTGAATGAAATCATAATGCCTATTACATTTTTTTTATATACCATATAAATTTGTTTCATGGTTTTATTCTCTTTAATTTATATATAACATTCTTTATAAACCCAATATACTAAAAAACTTAAATTGCATTGCTTGAAATTATGTTAGTTTAAAGCAATGAAGCACAAAGAATATGCCTCTCTCAGCAGGAGAAAGGGCACTCCTCAAAGATCTCCTATTTATTGGTAGCCTTTTCTCCTTGACCATTGAATGTAATGGTTTCTTCTGTATTTTTGTTTCACTTTTATTTCACAAATCAGATACACAAATAAGGCTAAGGATGAGAAATTATCTGGTTAATATGTCTTCCATGTCTTCATCTGCAATGGTTTTTGGTGATAATTATATTGTCTCGGTCATTTAAAGAAGGTTGTTGGCCTCCTCTAGTTAGAACCATCCTCTTGCATTCCCAAAACTGATTCGGAGGACTATTGGGAGTATAGTTTGTAGCTTGCAATCACTTGAGCAAAGGGCATTTTAATGTTGAATGTTATTTGAGTTATTTTAGTTTGTAATTATGATATGTGTTACTTTAATCTATTTTATTAATGGAGTATCCTTATGTTAAAATTATGTTCCACATGATTATTATTATTATTATTTCTAAATTCAAATTAACAATTGACATTTTCTAATTTTATGTGCTATATTATTAATTAAATTTTAGTATTTATATCCTTTTTCGAAACTTCTAATTTAAAAACAAAATAGTAAAATTATAGAAAACCACAAAATCTATATTCATAAAGTATATCTATTATGTAAAACATGACTCTCTTGGACCTATCCCTTTGCTACAATTTTCTTATAAAAGTGGAGAATATGCAGATCACCAAGAAGAGTTTTGACACTTTTCTTTTAGATAATTGAAAGGGTCGAGATAACTTAGGGAAGATAGTAAAGAATGTAGTGTCCCCAGAGAACATACCTCTTGCTTCGAATCAATGCGGTTTTTTTGCACTCCACTCTCTCACTGCTCTAGTTACCTCTGCCTTCGCTATTGGTGTCCTTTTTTTTAGTTAATAGTCCTTTTTCAGTTCATAGTCCCTTCTATCTCGTTAATAGTCCTTTTTTTAGATGATTATTAAGAAATTGCAAATTATTTATACATAAAAAGATATTATAATTTTTCAATAAATACAAAATAAATATTTTAAATTATAGAAAATATACACATAATGTTCAAACTTATAATAGTGATGGTAATATTATTCTTCAAAGGTAAGATACTATTTCTTTTTAAGTTGATTATAATTTTTAATGTGCAAAAATAGCTATAATATTTTTCTTACGAAATTAAATAGTAGTAATGATAAGAAAAAAATCAAAATTAAAAAAATCAATAAAAAAAGTCTCAACAAAATTGATAAATACACAAGACTTTAGAAAATGATTTATACACAACTTAAAAAAAAATCAATAAACAAATAAATAATTAAAATAAAGTTGCATTAAAATATTCAATAAAAAAAAATTATAATAAACAAATAGAAAAAATATTATACTATATTGTTTTCAAAATAAGTTTGAAAATCAAATAGACATCAAATATCAAAAGATGACGACACACTAAAAGTAATAAAGATAACAAATTACAAATATATTCAAACATGTGTTCAACTAAGAAAAAAATGATAGAATCATAGATTCATGATGACTTGAACCAATTTGTCAAATTATAGATGTACAAATCCAAGATCAAATAACTATATTATGAAGATAAATTATCAAAGGTTGAGCTTTTTCTTTAGATAAACAATTCTTACAAAATGACAATTTCCATCTAACTTGCAAAAATCTTGAATTTCATGTATTATGTGTAGAGGACAGAACGTTCTTTCAAATCAAATAAATATTTTATACTTGATATTATATAAACTATTACAGATATTGTGTATAATTATAATCATTCACATAATAATGTATCATCATTTGGTATTGTTGCCTTTCAGTTTATAGTCCTTTCTATATCAATAAATTTAATATTTTACAAAAAAATAGACTTATGGCTATCGTTTTAACAACCTTGATATGAAACAAAGTTATAAAATATGTGAAATATGGAGATTAAATATGTTAGCACCTGTGCTAAAATTTGAGGATTTTTACATATCTACACTAAATTCTCTTGCTAAAGTTTAGACCGCTGAAAGAAAGAGTTAAAAGCTGACCAGAATAGACGTCCTAGATACACATTGGAGAAGATCAAAGGCTGCAAATCATTTCTGTCAAGGAAAAATCGGCAGAGGAAAAGGAAGAGTTTCGGTGGTGAAAGTTGGTAAACTTGACTTCCACTTTCCACAGTCTGAGATTCGATGGTCAAGGATAACTCCGGAATATATCAACGGTCCAGGAAAACAGGGAAGTAAAAAGGCGGAAGCAGAAATGGACAAATTTGGTTATAAAAGTTGGTAAATTTGTCTTCCATTAGTGGAATTTTGAAGTATAAAATGGACATCATAACAATATTATGAGTTAGGCATTTTGTGGGGAAAGTATTTTTAAAACTCATCTCCTACACTATAACCAATACAACTATAGTTAAGTTAAATTGAAAAGATGTTTAAAATAAAACCAATAAAAAAATCATCTTTGATATGACTAAAAGTAAAGTACTTTTGAGTACATAAATTAATTTTGAATATAATATGATGAATGTACTTATAAAGTAATGTACTCATAAAATAAAATATATTAATTTTGAAATTTGAAACATAAGTTGTTTTTTTCAATATTCAAAATATGTTTTTAAACCATGTGTTTATAATTTTGAATTTTAAACATGAAGTTAAATTTAAATGAATAAATGGTCATTTCTTATATATAAATTTTGGTAGAGAAAACGGCCGAGAGGGGTTTCATTTTCTTGGCAGCCTAAGATCAAAACCCGCTGCAACTAGGAGGCGACATTTAAATCCAACCATACTAAGGGTTGCTGCAATGCTCGGGTGATTTTGACAGCTTAGATGTCCTTGGGTCATGGTTTCTCAGATAAAGGTTCGCCCAACAAGTCACAGAGCACTCAAACCAACACACACACAAACATATATATACTAAAAATAAAAATTAATTTTAAAATATAAATATAAAACTATAAATTAAAAAAAACAATTTTTAAATTTATTTTTCATCTTTTTAATACACCTTCAAATACATGTGTAAACTCATTTTTAATAGTTTCTTATGATATATAATATGTATATCACATATTGTTTTTAATGTAATAATTAATAACATCATTAAATAAATTTAAAAAAATGTTAATATTGAGATGAATGAATAGTAAATAAATTTCTACCATGAAAATGTTGTGTTAATATTAAGCAAATGAGATATATGTAATAAACATTATTATTATATGCAATAAATTTTTTAATAACATAAAATCTTATTATGATATAATAGTTTATTCAAATTGTTACATTAAGGTTTTATGTATGTATTTGGTTTTGTAACTTGATTGTACGTGTCTAATTTATTTTGGTATAGATGCATGTGTTTTGAAGGTTAAAAGTTGATAATAAAATATGTCCCTTAAATAATACCTAAATTTTAAAAAAAATGATATTAATATTAAAATTCAAGTGAATGAAAATATATATAGTAATTTATTATAATATAATATTTTATTTTTATAAAATAAATAAATATATTTTTTATATTTAAATAATAATTATAATAGATTATTATATATAATAAGTATTTTAAAAAAAGCTATTAATCATCAAACTATTTTTATTATAAGATGTTAAAAGAGATTTTAATTTTAAATAAAAATTTGACATATATATTTTAAATATTAAAAATGAAATTATATAATTTTAATTTTGAATATACAATTTACTTTTTGGTATTTGTAATTTATTTTATATTGAAATATAAAAAAGTAATTACATTTGAATAAAATATTTAGTTTTTTGGTATTTGTAATTTATTTTATATTGAAATATGAAGAGTATTTTTTTTTTAAGCACTTTAGTACATTTATATTATAGTCGCAAATAATCTATGAGAACTCTTTCCATAATGAGTACTTTACTTACAACACTGATATTGTTAACTATGAGTTTTCACTCATCATTTACAATTTGACAAATAAACATCTTTAACTTAACCAATGCCACCTCAACTATTATAGATGATGTCATCATCTAGAATGTGATTGGTTTTTTTAAAGTGGAATTTGATAGTACATTTTTGGTTTTGAGGCTCATTTTTTACCTCAAAATTCCCCTAATGCGCTATTCTACGGAAAGGAAAAAGCAGAAAGCAAAAGATATCGAATTTGGTCGTAAAAAAGTTAGAATCCCTCTTTTCGTAATTCGCAGGCTCGACAGTCTGGAAAGCTTCAACTAAAAATCAAAGGCTCGAAAAGAAGCAGAAATGCAGGAGGAGAAATACAGAGAATTCGGTCATGGAAAGTTGGAAGCCCGCTTTCTGCTTTCCGCCAGCCCGTGAGATCGACGGTTCAAAGAATTTTCGCATAGATCAATGACCCGGAAGGGAGTGGAAAGGCAGAAAGAAGAAATATGAAAATTTGGTTATGAAAAGTCAGAATCCTGCCTTCTACTTTTCGTAGCTCTTAGTTTGATCTCGCAAATCAAGAAATCTACTAACCTCATGCACATGTTTCCCTTTTCCGCACCATAGATCTTAGACATAAACTTTCCCAGCCACTGATCTGAGATCACGGTTGCGTGCTGCGAAAGTCGGGATTTATTCTTTCACAATGCTCAATTTTGACTTTTCTGATTCTGCCTTTTCACTCCATTTTGGGCCTTTGATCTGTGCGAAAAATCTCTAAATTGTCGATCTTACGGGTTGGTGGAAAGTAGAAAGAGGGATTCGAACTTTTTTACGACCAAATTCTATATTTCCACTTTCTAATTTCCACCCTTTTGCTTCCTACTTTTTCCTCGACCGTTGATTTATCTCGAAGTCATCCATGGCCGTCGGATCTCGAACTGTAGAAAGCGGAAGTCAGGTTTACCAATTTTTCACAACCGAAACTTGCCTTTTCCGCTTTTCTGCTATCGACTTTTCCTTTCAGCAAAATAGCGAATTGCAGAAAGCGGATTCACCAACTTTTGTAACCAAAATTTTTCCTTTTCTACTTTTTCGCTCCCAATTTTCCCTTAGTGTAAATGTTTTGCGGCCTCTGATCTTCTCCGTTGAGCATCCAGGCTGTACATTCCCTCTCATCATTCAACTTGGAACAGACTTTCTCATTTTCATTCATTAGCAAAGTTGAAAACTGGAAATTTTCAACTGTTTTGTATTTCCAATTTAGAAATGGCCCTTTTCATTTACATCCTTCAAGGTCACATGATAAGAAAATTTTCATACCTTACTCTTCCTTTCACTATTATAACCCCCTCCAACTACTTAGCTCAAAAATAGTGCTAACAATTATCCTTATTGTTGCTTCTACTAAGGGTGTTTTCAAGAGATTCATTCATAGATAGGTGCCTCTTGTTGCACTAGGATTTTTCTCCTTTCCCCTACCACCACTTGAATATATTTGAACGAATATGAAACCCACTTTGCCTCATATTACAAAGGGAAAAACACTGATCATTATCTACTATAATACCCTTGAATGGTTCAGGCTATGACTCCATCACCCAATGGTCTTTAATATTTGTCTGTCTTATACTCTTTAAAACGTAAAAATCAGTTCCATTCAGAAACCCAACCTTCTGAATGCTTGTTTAAAGTCAAATGTGTATGTGAATGACCTCGTGACAAAGAGAGAGCCCTCCCTAACTGTATAGGCTAGATTATAGTCTAAAGATTGGTTCGAAATGGTTACCCCAATGATTCTCCTACCACAACCATAGGAAAATTATTGGGTGATAACCGAATAAACTAAGTCTTGAGCATTTACATACCATAGCCAAAAGATGATGAGAGTAATGACCTACGAACATAGGATCCATGTATTATACTATTAGATATCTACTAAAGCATAATATTGTTGTTTTATTGACTTTTCTCATTAATCAAGTGGTCCAAATGTAATTGTCATGTTCCAAATATAAAAATTCAGTCATTAAATCTTAAGAACAATAGAAAATAATGAGTCTTTCAATTCTATAATATTGCTTATTCATAAAAAACAATAGTATATAAAAAATGCCAAGATATTTCCATATGTCATTCATTGCCGACAATAAAGTTGATAAAGTTGTAATATATATTTAAATTTTTTGGGAGAATTCATCTATACATATTGATCTAAATATAATATGCCACCTCATATTAAACACATAAAGGATATGACTCAAACAATTACAACACATTTTTTTCTATATATCACAAACATGACTTACTATCAAATTTCATTATCAAAATGCATTAGTTTAAAAAAATAATGAAAATTATTTATTAAAATTATAAATAAAGTAAATATAATATAAATTGATAATTTGAATACGACCTTGTACTACAAATTAATTACAATAAAGATGATTATATAAACATGCTCTACATTAACTAAATTACAAAGGATTATGAGAGTGTAAAAGAAACAATAAAAGACAAGTACTTTATTGAAAAGTTTTAGAAAACTCCTCATGATTTGTTGACCATAGAGTTCACCTTTAGTTTGTTAATCATAGTTTTTTTAGTTTGTTCCAAATATTTGTTAAACCAAGTTTTTCTAGTTGAGGAACGTTCTTAATATTTGAGATGGAATAAACAATTATTTTTTTTGAAATTTAAGTAACTAATTAATTTTGATGATCGCAATTTAAGTTTTGTATTATTTGATTGTACTTCTACAAATTAGAATGATTTCAATGTGTTAACTCACTTGAAGGTTTTGATCAAAATAAGAGTCCAATTCAAATTTATTCAACCAATTCATTTATATTTTCTTATCTAAATGTGCAATGCTTAACATATGAAAACCAACATCATTATTATAACCACAAATTTGACAACATAGAGCGTTTATATTATTCCAATATTTGACAATTTTAAAATAGAGAAAGACTGTATAAGTAAGGCATCAGTTTATTCAAAATGCCTAGCAATTTTTAAGTGAAATAATAAGTTTATATTTTTTATTATTTATAATACTAAAATAATACAATAATAATACAACTTCCTCAACTCTTTGGATCACCTCTGAGTCTCCTTTTTTACCTGATCCTTGAGTTTCCCATAGATATCCAACATCTTCTTCTCAGTCTTGAATTGTCCTTCAGCAACAAAGGTGAAGGATTATGTATGATATTTGAGGAAATGATCCTTAACTTCCTTCTTCTTTAACTGTGAATCTCTTGAGGGATTTCCCTTTGATCGTGTAGTGATTGGTTCCCCAACCACTAGTGGTCATGCAACCACCACCTGATTTGCAGCCTCCCCTCCAACAGGGATTTCAGTAGCAAGCTCTTCTTCTATCATTGTCTTGAGGGAATCAAACTCAAAATTAAACTCCTGCTCCAGGTCGATTACGCCCTCCTCTACGTCTATCTTAGGCTTCTTTCTAGTAGTCTGTTCATCGCATTGCATATCTTCCTCCTTTGATCAATACCTTTTGTTTCGACCATCATTGTTTAGAGGACAATAGAGGAAATTTCAACTCAAAATGGGCCTCCTAAAAAAAATTAATAAAATAATAGTTAAAATAATAAAATAATATTTATTAATTTTGGAGGAAGAAAAGAAAAAAACTACTTTTTTGTTTGTATTTTCGACGTATATTCCCGTGTTTTTACTCAAATTTTGACCGGGAGAGCTCGTTGGATGCGAAATTAAATCCCGCATCCAACGAGTACCCACTCGGCATACTTTTGATGGACCCCGCTACCCCAAAAATAAGAAATACCTAAAAAAATTTGATGATTGGATGCAGAATTAAATCCCGCATCCAATGAGTACCCACTCGGCATACTTTTGATGGACCCCGCTACCCCAAAAACAAGAAATACCTGAAAAAATGTGATGATACATCTATCATCACATTTTTTCAGGTATTTCTTATTTTTGGGGTAGCGGGGTCCATCAAAAGTATGCCGAGTGGGTACTCGTTGGATGTGGGATTTAATTCCGCATCCAACGAGCTCTCCCGATCGAAATTTGAGTAAACACACGGGGAGATATGTCGAAAATACAAACAAAAAAGTAGTTTTTTTTACGATACCTATCCCCAAATTTATATTAAAAAAGTGTTTAAGACCTATACGGTATTTCAAATTTAAGGCAATTTCATTGGCTAACACATGATGACATGGAATTTGAGTTAAAGTTAAAAGGCCCATTTTGAGTTGAAATTTCCTCTAATGAAGGGAGTAGCTCGGACCGTACCTTGCACTTCTTTAGGATCTTGAATTTTCTATGCAGGAGTCCAACCAAAATCATAGGAAAGATAATTTTCCTCTTGGGACAACTCAGGAATCATGGAGTGAATAAAGTCTGACCTCTGCACCTGGACCCTCCTCTAGGAAATGATCCCTTTATGATCGTAATTCTGTACATGAGTCACCTGAAAGTTCATGTCCTTCAAAAATTTCTCCACAATTGGTAATCCTGCTGGCATCTTCACAACAAAAAGCCCAAAATTAATAGGGTATTTGATCCAATATTTCTTCCTGTGAGCATTAAAATTCTCCTCATCAGTAGAAATCCTCTTCCTGATCAATTCTAGTGCGAATACTAAGGGAGTTAGGAAAATTGGTAGCATGAAAGGGGAAACCAAAAAAACCATATATACCCTCATAAATGAATACTTCTGCATTAAGAACCAATCTCCAATACCCTCTTGCTGCAAGGAAACCTTCATGTCTTCTGATATCCTCTTCTCTTTAGGGTTGAATAGTCTAGAGATGTCGAGGTCAATTATGTCAATGAATAGAGTGTAATACCGGTCCCGAATATTTTGGAGAGACCGATGGATCCATGTCCTCAAGGGTCTATCGATTGGAACTGACTATGATGGAAAATAGATAAACCTGGTATTTAAAGTGCTTATCCAAATGAAACTTCTCAAGCTAAGAATTGATTTCTCTCACCAAGAACTCATCGAACTTAATTCCTTCTTCATATTGGCTCAGGTTAAGGAGAATGCCTAGCATTACTTCAGAGACCATGATATCGCTATCAAGACCTAGGATTTGACTCAAGAGGGAGATGGCTGATACAACAAGCTTTATGAAAAATTCAGAGGAAAGTGGGGTGATAAGGGTCTCTGAGAGAACTGGGGTATTTAAAATGGTTTGGAACAATTTATTCTTGGATTCTAGGTTGGATTTCTTGGACACTTCCAAAACCTATGATTCAGTGAAGGGGATTAGGGACTGACATTGGGCTTCGGAGAGACCTAGGGAATCCCTGATAGCTTCTGGTTAAATTTTGAAAATGACATGGGAGTGGGTATCATATAAGATGAACTTACCAGTGGCAGAATAATTGGAGGCTACCCTTTGTACGATATCTGGGAAATGGGGAAATTGTTCTAATGTGAAACCTATTAAGGATGGCTTTAAATTTACCAACAGTTCCTACTGGTCTTCAAAAGGTGATAGAAAAGCGTTCTGGGCATCACTAAAACTAGACAACTGCAAATGAGGATCATAAGCATCGTAAATTTGATCGCAGATGATATTCTCGGAAGGGTCAAGGATTTTTAAAGACGAGGCCGTGGAGGAACTTTCAATTAGATGAATCACATAATACAAAATGGTTGATAAATGATGAACGAGTACCTAGTGGTGACGGTGGACACTTTTGGAGGTTGTAGTTGTATCCAGCTGACTCATGCTTGGTGGATGTTGGAGTTGTAGGGTGGCAGGAGTAGTAACAGACTATTTGTTTTTCAAATCCCGCATTATGCAGTTAATGTCAAGCTGATTAGCCTTATAAACCATCATGCTCTGTAAACATGTATTTTGTACCTTCGATCTTTGAGCGCGATATCCAATGGTGAGGGGACACATCATTTACGCATGTTCCCCATCGCACATGCCCTCTCTGAATTCGAGTGTGCATGTTGTCTTAGAGATTTGCGTGTACACAGCCAGATCTCATTGGATATGCATGAATGGATGATAGCCATTGATCTTCCCCTATGTTTACCATGGAAGCGCTTTTGGGCCCACCAGATTTCACAAAGTTTTTTCCATTTTCATAGTGAGCATGTCTCCCTCTTGAAATGATTCTGAACCCTAGATCTCTCCCACAGGAAATCTGCACCATTGGTTTTATCCATGCTTTATCTCCATTTCGCACACAAACTTATCTTCTTCCTCCTCTCACCTTTGTCTTGTGAAATCATTTTTGGCCATAGATCTTCATCATCGTTATATCTCAACCCTTGAAATATGTTGTTCATACTGGATTTTGCAAATGCGAATATTTTTTATGTTTGTGCATGTTTACTCAGCAAAATCCTTATACACCGTCGATCTACCTCTCCCTGTACATCCAACGGTCGCTCTTTCTTGAAAATTAATCTCCTTCCGTCAATGTAAAATTTATTTAAAATCGTGCATTTGCCCTTAGCAAAATTAATATGTAGCCTCAATTTCCTCCACTTATGCATCTAAGTCGTTTATTGCTTTCACCATTTAACCTGGAGCGTATTTATCATTCATACACATTTGCAAAGTTAAACAAATCAGAAATCTTTCAATTATTTGGCATTTCTAACCTAGGAAGCTCCTTCGAACATCTTGAGAACCTTATTACCATTCTTCAAGGTCATGTGATATGAAAATTTATAGACCTTATTCCTCCTTTCACTGGCCTAATCCCTTACCAACTACTTAACCCAAAAATAGTGCTAACACATATGTTAAAATTTTCAAAGTTTAGCACAAGTGCTAACAAAAACATTCAAGGTAACTGTTTCTTGAACTAACTGCCTAATAAAATTTAAACAGGGTGAAAAATGGACTTAAATTTGGACAATCATAAAGCATAAAAGGTAGAATAATTTGATTACTCAACATACAGGCATGCAAATTAAGATCAATCCCTTTAACAAGCTTCAAATAAAGCTTGCACAAAACATTACAAAGGTTTATCTAAAGATTATAAATATACAATGTATCCAAGATGCAATACTAATTGACAAATTAGTACCAGAGATTATTAACTAACCATCAGTTGTGAAATAGATCTCGTAGATCAAACAAAGACATTTTTTCAACATACATTCAAAACGTCAATTGTGTAATGAAAAATCAATACATGGATCGACAAATTAATAGATACAACCGATAATCAGCATTGCATAAAGATGGAAGAATGACTGGAATTCATTAAAGAAATTTAATGAACAAACAAGAAACATAGCATGAAATAAGTGAAATTTTATTAACTTGTAAGAAATTACAAAGTACAAAATCATAAACTTTCTTGTAATGCAACTTGGCAGTCATTTCTTCAATATGCTCCTAGGCTTAATCTCCACCAAAGTTCCTCCCTCTACTTGGGAAAGCCTTCCCTTTAAATAATATTACAATTTTTAGAAAAAAGGAAAACTCCCAAGATGTTTGATTACAAAATAAAACAAATTTAATATTTCCCAAGGCCAGAATGCCACTTGGCATCTACTTCTATTAAATAATCAACATCCTGATACTTCGTATGTTCTAGGTATACTCCCGCTCTTGAGATTTGGGAGGCAACCTCCCTCTTCTTGAATTTATTCCACTGTGCAAGGTACACCTATATCCTGAGCATTACAGCATTAGGTATCTCGATTCACCTCGAGATATCCTGTAACATGAGCTGGCTTACCTCCTGAATCTGTTCCTTGGATGCAACAAAATTATGTTCCATCTCCTCTAATTTGAGCTTGGGGGAGGGTGCCTTGTCAATCGGATATAACATGGATATAACAAAGGAAATTCCAGAAAATGGAGCAAAACCTCATCGGTCGACCATCTACGTTTGCACGATTCTTGTCCATATTTGATGTTGGATTACATTGCATCTCAAATTCTTCCCCAGGTCTCGATTGTGACTTTAGTTTTCTTGGCCCGAAGTTTATCCATTACTAGCAAATCCCATGGTCTGTCTTTAATGTGTTTTTTCCAATCTAGTACGTCTTTAAATGCTTTGAGTGTTGCTATTATTCAATCATGATGATTGTGCAGGATATCAGCTTGTCGTTCAAACAAATTAAAAAATTATTTCATTTCATTGAACCCTATCTACAAACTAGAAATGGATTGACATAATTGATCATGAACTCTGCAAGCTAACTACTTAAATTGTTCAACTGTTAACCTGGAGAAAGATGAAGTGGTTGAAGCTAGATGTGATTGCTTAATTTGTTGCTCAAGGGTAGCAATCTGATTAGCTTGTTGATGGTTGAGAAAATCTGACTTCTCAAGCTGATACTTAGAGAACTTGATGACATTTGTCTGTCTACATTGGAGTGGATGATTTCCAATATTCCTTTTGCCTTGCTCTCGCTACTTGGAAATGTCTTCTTCGTATTCTTTCCTTTCGCATATCCTTTGCAGACTCCTTCATGTTTTGCTTGAATTTCTGGAATACCTTCAACAACTTTGCTTGCAAGTGGTAGTGCTCTGTAGTGCACATGTGCAAGCCTTCTATGCCAAAGTTCATTTGGCTCTACTGTGTTATGGACCAAAGCTTGTTCTAGATGGCCCTTCAATTTGTATAATCCTCCTTCTTGTTCTCCAATTACTATTGCATCGTCAATAGTCTTTCCTCTTGGCCATCTACAAATGCAACCCTCATGCCTTTTGCATCTAGTGCCGATATGGAGAGAAGATTCTTCTTTAGTCCTAGTACAAACAAGACATCCTTCATTTTCATAGAGTTTCCAGAGTCTAGCTTGTAGGAGGATTCACCACTACCTTTTATGGGATATTGGTATTCATCCCCAAGTTTCACCTTATGGGGTGAATTATGTTCGGATAGTTTCTCAAAAGATTCCTTGAAACTTGTCATGTGTTTGGAAGCCCCACTATCAATAAGCCAATCTTTGCTTCCATGAGTGACAGTTCCTGTGAGAGCGAAGATCATAACATATTCTTCATCACTTGAAGAGTATTCACTTTCTTGTTTTACTTTCTTCCTGGGAGGATCATCATCCTCAGTAGTGTGAGCATGATGTCTTCTTTTGGATTTCTTCTTCTTCTTGGATCCATTCTTATTCATGGGACAACTTCTAGCAAAGTGTCCTATTTCATCACATGTATAACATCTGAGTTTGGATGGATCCCTTCTTTTCTGATGAGAATTCTTACCTTGGTGATGATTATTTTCCCTTCTTCCTTTCTTGGAGTGTACTATGAGAGCTTGATCTTCACTTCCCAGCTTTTCTTCTCGAGCTGCTATTCGAGCTTCTTCTTGTGAACATTCTTCCCACAATCTACTAAACTTGACTAACTTCTTCCTAGCACAAATTCCTTGGATGAAAGAATCCCATGACCTAGGGAGACCATTCAAGGTTGTCATCACAATTTTTACATTCTCCACTTCTTCATCTACTGCTTCAAGTTGTTCTTTGATCTAGGAGACCCTTGTGAAGTATGACTGGATGGTCTCCTGATTCTGGATCTTTACATTCTTCAGCTGGTTCCTTAGAGTCATCTTCCAATTTATGTTCTTCCCTTCAAACAGTCATTAGAGGAAATTTGAAGTCTAAAATGGGCCTCCTAAGGAAAATGATAAAATAATAGTTAAAATAATAAAATAATAGTTAAAATAATAAAATAATAGTTATTAATTTTGGAGGAAGAATGAAAAAAACTACTTTTTTGTTCATATTTTTGACATATCTCCCTGTATTTTTACTCAAATTCCAAGTGGGAGAGGTCATTGGATGTGTAATTTAATTCTGCATCCAACGCGTACCCACACTGCATAGTTTTGATGAACCCCGCTACCCCAAAAATAATAAATACCTAAAAAGACGTGATGATGATGTCATCATCAAATTTTTTCAGGTATTTCTTATTTTCGGGGTAGCGAGGTCTATCAAAAGTATGAATTATGGGTACTCATTGGATGTGGAATTAATTTCCACATACAACAAGCTCTCTCGCCTGAAATATGAGTAAAAACACAAGGAGATATGTCGAAAATATGAACAAAAAAAGTAGTTTTATTTTATGACAAATATGTCTATTCAACCATTATGGTTGACTCATTTTATTGAAATTCTATTGGTTCTTGAATTCTAACTCACAAAATTTATTGTTGGTGCGTTTTCTTATAAGGCCCATTTTAGACCCTAAATTTCCTCTAATGTTGGTTAGGGCATCAAACATAGCTTTAGGTGTCTTGAGGGAGGACACCTGTGGTATGAGGTGATCCTTGATTGAATCAGCAATAATCTTCTTTGCCATAACCAAATTCTTCTTATGTAAGGCCTTAGCCCCATCTCCCTCTAGAACTGGAACCTCCTCATGGATGTAGGAGTCCAACTGATTTTCTTCCAGAACTAGGGAGATCCTATACTTCCAGGCTCGGAAGTTATCAGCTCCCTCAAGCTTTTCATCAAGCTTGGTATGATGAGACATATTAACTGAGAACCTCAAATGGAAATACAAAAGATTTAGATCTTACCAAGTCAAGATGTTGGATCTGGATTTGGAGCTGAAATTCTGTAGTGCTGGTTTAGGAGCATATTAGGGTTTTGCTTTTTCGGAGTTCTGTCCAACCAAATGCTTTGATATTGATCTCTAAACTTCGATTTTGGGGAGGAGATCAAGCCAGGCTTGGGCTCACTAAAAAATTTCACTTCTGTGGAAAGTCCTAATTTCCAGCAGCAGTGTCTGGTCCAAAATTGAAAAACCTCAGAATTGGATTCTGCTTCGACAGAAAGATGCACCCTAGGGAGGAGAGTTAATCCAACCTTCTTTTGCTGAAAATATGTGGAAAGAGATCGACAAAGTAGGAAGCCCTAGTTCCCGCAGCTGCGCAGTGTCTTCTTCTTAGGTTAGCTCTGATACCATGTTAGATTTTTAACATTAAGCTAGCATTATATTAGGATCTTTAACTGAGAAAATAACAAGCACACCAATCAAACACAAGAGACAATGAACACATTGTTTTTCCTCGGGGAAACCATAAATGGAGAAAATCTTGCAACTTCCTCAGAGATAGAATCAACACCAAAAGTAAAACCCAAAATAGTAAGATGATCTCCCGACATCAATAACCTTCTTTCTTCCTAGCCCCAGTGTCTTCTTCTTCCTCAGCTATGCGCTACAACTGAGTGTGAGTGAGTGTGTGATAAATAGAGAGGCTAGCTCTCTACTTATACTAATTCTCGACTTGACTAAACCCTATTAGGGCCGACTTCACAAAGTAAGTCGAATAACCCTAGTGCCCCAGAACTGCGGGGACTTTAACCCTTGAACAATAGGAGGGTTACCCACATTGACTTGACATGACTTGTTTACATTATAGAAACTCCTGATCGAAACATCGGGGCATGACATGACTCAATTACATTATAGACACATCCTGGAATAAACATTGGGGTACAATACATAATAAATACAAGTGAATACATTCCGAAGTTACAATTACATCAACACCTAGCAATGAATTAAAGCTTCATTTTTTCAAGCTAGATTTTGAGTGCACAAACAATGATGCCGAGTATGAAGCTATGTTTCTAGGGTTGAACATTTTAAAAGATTTGGGAGCTAAAAGGATCACTATATATGGATATTCAAAATTTATAGTTAAACATGTAAATGGCAACTAAGAACCAAACACCCAAGAATGAGAGCCTACATAAATGAGGTATGGGATTTATTTGGAAATTTCTTCACTGAACATCAAATTTTCTCGATTCCAAGAGAACAAAATAGTATTGCTGAAACATTAGCTACCGATGCTAGTACTTTTAAAATTCCAATCCATCCAAACATGAAGTATGAAATCTAGGTTAGAAACATGCCTTCCATACTAGATAATGTAATAAACTGGAAGCTTTTTTAGGATGATCAACAAATAAAGAATTTTTTCGAGCCGACAGACGAATTTGTAGGAACTAAAATTGATGGGGAAAATCAGGATGAAGAAAATGATGGGAAAGAAAATAATATTGAAGTTTGGGATCGTGATTCACAGGAATTGTTGAATACTATTGGGGGTAAGGATATTATTCAATTAAATACTAATTCCATTCCTAAAGGATTAGTTCCTTTGGAAAAATTATTTTATAGTAATGATGTGGCTAAAAACCCTAAAGTTGTTCCAGATAGCAATGAAGTGTAATATTTCAATATTGGTACATAACAAAAACTGAAGATGGTGAAATTTTCCAAGTCCTTGTCCCAGGGAGAAAAAGGTAAGTATGTTGAGTTAATGAGACAATTTTCAAATGTGTTTTCCTGGAGTTATGAAGATTTGAAGGAGTATTATAAATCCATAATTAATCATACTATTCCCATAAAGCCTAATGAAAATCCATTTAAATAAAATCTAAGAAGAATAAACCCCATGTCCATGCCACTCACAAAGAAAGATGTTAAAAGGATTTTTGATGCAAATATATTGTTTCTCTAAGGTTTTCTAGATGGGTAGATAATTTGGTCCGTGTGAGGAAGAAAAACGAGGAAATTATACTGTGTGTGGACTTTAGAAACTTGAATAAAGTATCTTTAAAGGACAATTATTCCCTCCCAAAAATGGACCACATTTTGCAAAAGGTTGTTGGGGCTGAAAGAATATCAATGTTGGATTTTTTTTCTAGATATAACCAGATCAAAGGTCACCTAGAAGAATAGGAAAAAACAACTTTTACTGCACCTTGGGGAACTTTTATGTATGCAAAAATGCCTTTTGGGATAATGAATTCGCAGGCCACATTCCAAAGGGAAATGGATATAACATTTGCAGAGGAAAAAGACAAGTTTGCGGTTGTCTACATGGATGATATAACCTTTTTTTCCAAATATGATATCGATCATTTGAAATACTTGAAACAAGTCTTTATGAAATGTAGAAATATGGTATTTCCCTTAACCCAAAGAAATTCAATTTTTCTATGAAAGAGGGAAACCTGTTGGGACATATAATATTGAAAGATGGAATCAAAGTAGATATTGGTAGGGTGGTTTCCATTATGAAAATTGGTATTCCAAGGAATGAAAAGGAGATTCAGTCATTCATTGGTACAATAAAAATTTTGAGAAGGTTTTGTTCCGAATTTTGTTGATATTTTGTAGTTCATTACTAACATGCTAAGAAAATAAAATGAAGTTGAGTGGACAATAGAAGAAAAAACATATTTCAATGATATCAAGAAGGCATTGACAAAAGCACGTGTTTTAATCAACTCTAATTGTAGCAAATACTTCATGATTTTTTCTTTTGCATCAGAGCATACAATTGCTAGGGTATTGTTATAGAAAAAATAGGATAAGGCAGAGCAACCTATTTCCCTTTTCTGCAAAATACTGAGACATGCAGAATTCAAGTATAATATGATGGAAAAAAGCATATACATCAGTCAAATCACTGAAATATTTCATGGTTTATGTTCTACATTCTCATGTGGTGCCTTTGTTCCTAATACCATGGTGAAATACATTTTAACTTTGCCTGACCTAGAAGGAAAAAGAGCTAAATGGATTGTTATTTTATTGGAATATAATCTATATATTAGACCCACAAAGCTAATTAAAGGACAATGATTATCAAGGTTGCTCACTGAACCCAATTGTGATTGCTTGGAAATTAACATTATTTGTAGCATGCACAATCAATCATCTCAAGAAATGCAGGTATCACTAGATTTCTCTTTGTCCCCTTGGTATAGAAACATTGTATATGTATTGTGGAATTTGCAAGAACCACGCGAATTAAGCAAGACTACAGCAAGGGTAGTGAAATTACAAGAAAAACAAATTTGTATTATGAATTGGCTACATATATTGGAAGGATCCATGGGGAATCCTATTAAATTACTTACTAGAAAATGAAACTACTCAAAACATGAAAGGGTTCCATCAAGGTGTATGTGAACGAAATCACTTTTGGAAAGCCGTTGTTAATAATATTTTGAGAGAAGATTTTTACTGGCCAAGTATGTTTTCAGATGTGTATAACAAAGTTGTGGCTTGTTACAAATGTCATATCTTTTATGGAAAGAAGAAGTTGTTTTCTTTTCCTTTAAAACCAATCTCAATAGAATCTCCTTTCCAGCAATGGGGGTTTGACTTCATTGGAAAAATTAACCCCACTTATTGAGGAAAACATAAATGGATCTTGACTTCTACGGACTATTTCACAAAGTTGATAGATGTTATCCTTACTAGAAGAGCTACTTATGTGATCATTATCAACTTCCTGGAGGGGAATATTCTTTCTAGGTTTGGGTTCCCAAGGAGACTCATTATAGATAATGCCCAGGAATTTAAATCCAAAAATATGATTGATTTCTTCCATGATGACCATATCATTTTAAATCATTCCACTACCTATTACCCTTAAGAAATGGGTTAGCATAGTCATCCAATAAAATTCTAGTCCGGATTATCAAAAGGTTGTTAGAAGAAAACAAAAGGCATGGATCACAAAATTAAAGCATGCCTTGTGGGAAAACATAATTAGCAAAAAAAGTCTATTGGTACATCACCCTTTCAGTTGGTTTATGGGAAAAAAGTTGCTTTTCCTCCTTCTTTAGGATTGCGAGTCATGAAGTTGCTGAAAGAGGAAGAAGAAGAGCCAAATCATGCACATAGGAGAATAAATCAATTGATCGAAGTTCATAGGATGAGGGAAACGACATATGGCCAAATTCAACTTCATCAGGAAAAAAAGAAGAAGACCTTTGATAAGAAAACAAAAATTGATGATTTTCAGCTAGAAGATGTGGTTTTGAAGTGGGATACCAGAAGTGAAGATAAGGTTAAGAAACTTGATCATTTATGGAAGGGACCTTATATAATTGTTTCTTATCAGGGAAACAATACTTATATTTTGCATAATCTTAATGGCTAACCAATTGGAGGAGTTTTGGTTAATGGAAGACTCTTGAAACATTATATTTCTTAAGAGAACAAAGAAGTCTAATGTAAATAGCCAATGTACATATTCATTTTAGCATTTTTGAAAGAGTGAATGGAATATTGGAAACATTGAATCTTGAGGTGAAGGGTCTAAAGTTTGAAGAAGGTTGTTATTTAATCATTTACAAATATTTTTAAGTTTGTTTGTTCATAAAAAAATTGAAAAAAGAAAAAGAGAGAAAATAAAAAAAAGGAAAAGTGTGATTAAAAAATCATTGATTTGTGGGGTTGTTTTCTACCTCACAGTGAGGTTATCATCCCCAGTTGGAGCCAATGTTAATACTGGAAAAGTCTCATTAGTACAGAGTTAGTCCAACCTTGTCATGTCAATTTTTTGTCATGTTAAGGTGTCTTTAGGTTTTTAAATTTTTAGAGGTGGGGTCATATCCCCATTAAGCTATGCTATATGATTATGGTCATGTCAAGCAAGTGTAACATGGTTTTCTAATGTTAATCCTACCTTTTTTCAATCTAAGGCTAAGTTTTTCATCTATATTTATTTAGCCTTTCCCTTTACCATAAGAACCAAAAATTTTGTAGCGAAACAAGGCAGATTTCAATTACATGTGTAATGTCGTTGACCCTCCGACCAGTGAAGAGGACACTACTATACATCAAAACATCTGGGAAATTAGCCCCATGAACATGAACATACATAAAATGCTGAAGTAAAATTCTTTAAAACATAAAACATGCTAAGATGCATAATCATTCGCATACACGGCAGAAGCAAACATACATTCAAGCATTCAACATGCTCATCATAGTTCATTAGCCATCAAATATAATTGCAGAGATGAAATAGACAAGCGTACTTATCTCATAAAGAACTTGACCCACAACCAGCTACATCATTGCAATGTTCCACCCAACCATAGGCCAACGTGCTCATCAATCTCTCAGCAACACTGCCACCCCCAAGTTGGGCATGATTCCCCAAGGAATAAGGGACTAAGCAGGCTTACGCATAGCCAAGGTACACAAATCAGCCAAGCCCACACAGTAGGGCTTATCAGGCTATCAAGGAGCTGGGAGAATCTAAATGCTAAGCTGGTGAGCTCATGGAAGAGCTAAGGATTCCTACACCAGAGCTATCCTGACCTCTAAGACACCCACACACACCCAACACCAGGAATCAGTCCCTTCTGTGCTTCATAGTCCCTCAGGCCTTGACTTTCCTTGCTGGTGCTCTTTTGGGGTTGTGGAGAAGAAATCCATCCATCTGACTTTGTCTGTGTGGCTCCCCAAACCCAGGTTTCTCAAGAATACCCAGCTTTCAATCCCACTCCACACAGTCCAAAGACCAACCACTGCATACATCCAGCCAACAAGCGGTTCACAGCTTAGACAGGGGAAAAACAATCCCTGAGTCATTCTTGGCCCTATCGTGGCCAAAACGACTCCAAAAAAAGAACCCACAACTGCTCAAATGTAGTTGAAACCATAGCAAACAAGTCATGGGAAAAGCAACAGCCCCCAATCCCAACACTGCAACACGGGAGAAGAAAACACCGCCTAAAATGGAGGAGAAGCCCGATTCTCAGCCTAGACAGGGGGAAAACATACGTAGACCACAAAATCTGTGAGGGTAAAACACATATACATGGCCCTTGGGCGTGAATGGATTCTGCACCGAAAAATAAATTCTCTGCATACGCTGGAGGAAGAACATACCCAGACCCCCAATCGATGCATGAGGCAAAGCAGCTGGTGTCCCCTGCGTGCAAAAAAAATGGACAGAGGAGAGAAATCCCCCGCATGAGGAATGGACAACCAAAATGATTGGAGAGTTTTTTTTCCAGACTGTTATCTACCCAAATGGCACTTCTCCGTTCGAGTGCCGACATTCCCTATGTCGGCACACAAAAGGACACTTATGGATTGAAGGTTGCCAAAAACACTATAGATGGGCATGTTATGAACTACATTCATTATCCATCTAGCTTGCCATTTTTACCTTTGAATATGTCAATTGATGTACGCGCCTTTGCCTATATGCAACCCGCGTACATACACGACTTTTCCTACAGCATGTCGCATACTGTACGTGAGTATTTGTAATTGCAACCCACGTACAGATCTATACACGGAATTCTCTTAGAGCAACCTGCGTGTCAAACGCGGGTTGCCAGTATTAATACCCGCGTACGCCTTCCTTTGACATTAAAAATAATAAATCGCAATTATTTGAGATTTGTTAAACCCTTAACTATAACCATATTAACTGTCTCAACCTCCTCAACCCTCGAAACTGCCTTATTTCACTAAGTATAAATAAAGGCCTTGGGAAGGGTATTAAGGAATGATACTTGGAGAGCAAAGTTATGCTGGTGGTGTCTATTCAGAAGTATTTGGAGCAGTGGAACTTATAATCCTTTGGATGCAGAGAAGTCCTTGTCTCAGGCGTTGGGTTGTAATCTTAACTCATTCACTATTGTTAATAAAGAGAATCCTTCTTCCAAATGTGTTTTGAGTGTCTTTCATGTATCATGGTTTGATGAATATTTATGATTAAGCACTCTATGTATGAATTATCTAACCTATTCTATATACATGTATAAGCTTGCACTTGGAGGATTTTCTCTTTACAGGTGAAGGAGAAACATCCCTGAAGGCTTTGGAGGAGAAGCAGAGCGGAAGAGGACAAAGCTAGGATCAACCGTCGTGAATCAGGTAGTCTATACTATCCTCTTGTTTCCTTTCTGTACTCTAAATTTGATTGCCTACAAGTTTTATGAGTATGTTGGTAACCCCAAACCTTTGGTTATAAGGTGTTTATTCCTGTACAACAGAACTGGCGACTCCTCTAGGGAGCCCAGACTGTTGTAGGTTATTTCTATCACCCTTGACCAGTCTTTGCCTTGAAGTTTGTGTGTGGTATTTTATCCTAGTTCATGCTTACCATAGTGTTTGAAAGTCTTGTGGATTTTCCTTTTTTTGAGAAAATTTTTGTACCTGTACGTAGGTTTCTCTCATACACATTCGCGTACAGAGGCCTGCATACGCGGGTTTCTCTCTTGGACAGTCGCGTATAGTACGCGAGTTTTCCTTATACACAGTCACGTACAAGCCTGGAAATAAGGGTTTTTGGGCTAGGGTTTGCTTGTCCCTGTCCTTTTGTGATTCTTGTTTGTTAGTTGGATTTCTTTATAAATACTGTGCAGTTATTCTTAAGACCTCAGTGACCACACTTTGTGCTTTCTCGTAAATCCCTTGGGTTTCTTTTGTTTGGATTGTCTTTTGCTTGCATTTTGAAGTAGGTTGGCCTGTTTGGGTTATAGGTTGAAGTGTTTTTGTCCGAATCAATGATCAGGGTTTTGGGCAATGTTTTTCCAGTCTATCTTTTGATAGTGGTTGGTTTGTCACTTACCTTCGTGAGTTTACAATGATTTCTTGTCATTGTACACACCCAAGCTAGGGTTCCCGGTCTTCCCTTGTTGGTTGATTCTTGGTTTTATTGACCTGTTTACTTCAGTTTGATTATTTTATACAGTTGATTTGATCCAAGTATACTCAATTTGTAATGCATTTTAGGTGTATAGTAGTAGTTGAGCATTTTAAAAAGTGAAAAGAAAAACATTTTCATTTCAGTTTTAAAATATAATCTCAAAAACTACAAAAACATAGTCTTAGGTTCTCTTTATCATTTGCATTTGTTCATCAATCTATATTTACAAAAAGAAAAAGAAGCTTGCTTTAATAGTGGCAATTTGCTTTGAAAAAAAAAATACACCTTTACTTTTTTATTTCTTATCGAGTCAAAAACACCATAGTTCATCACTCCATTTCCTTCTAAGTAAGAAATAGCCCTTTAAAATGAACACAATAATTAAAATTTACTAGTAATTTTTATTTTTAGGGGTCTTTCACCTACTAGATTAGGATTGACTTGTGGGATAGGAAGTGTAAACTTCCCATAAGTTTTAAAATTCAGACGTAGTGGACCATTCTTTAGGTAAATCCTTGTCTTTATCAATTGCATCTGGGAAGCTCCTCTCAAAAGGGAGTCAAGCACGAGGCCGCGTGGAGGCATTGGATTGAGGAGATAACCCTCTGATTCCTTGTCAAAATGTAAATCAGGACTTTTATGCATCTGGGGATTCTATCCTAGACATATTTTCGGGCTCAGCTACCTTGCCCATGCGTACGATTCAGGCTTGCAGCTGTCCCCCCAGACTATTGGTATAGCTAAGGTAGCCTTTAGTCTCTTGACATTTAGGGTTCATACCTAGGTAAACCGGAAGGCTATTTCTGGTTCACCTTGGACGGGCTTGGAAGGTAACCCTTGTTGTAAGTGTGGGAGGGCAATGGGTGATTCCTCCGCTTATGCCTAAGAACCACTTCAAGGACACCAAGTAATCGTTCTTCAGCTTTCTTTGGGAAAGCATATCTTTCACCCTTGATTAATTGTTTGAGGCTTTAGGAATTTTTATAGTGTGTGCTCGGTGGTTTTTCCTGTGTTTAGTTGGCCTTAGGGTTTGATTTGTTAAATTTTCAATCGTGAAGGACCAACCTATAATAAGGTCAAGAAGGTTGCAAAACCTTCCTCCTCTCATTACATTGGAACCTCCACCTCCACCCCAAAGGCAGAGATTGGACACGGATGGTTCATTTGAACCGGTAGGAGTAAGTGAATTTCTAGCTGAACCAGCACTTGTAGCTAACCATCTTAATCTTGATACAATTGAGATAGAAGACTTGCAGACTGACGAGTTTGCAAGAAATTTTAACACGCCCTTGACTGATTTAAACGATCCTGTGATTGTTCAGGTTAGACCTTTTGATTCACCTGTTTTAGGTGTCCCTGTGGGTAGGATTATGTCTTCTATGGGAGAAAGTTCTTTTGTGTTCACCTCATCCCTTTCGTTTGAAGGGGTGCTACCTCCCCCGGTAAGTGCCCCTAGATCTAGTATACCTTCTACGCCTTTGACTCCAGCGAGCCGGGTGGTCCAACCACCGGTTCACTCAAAGTTAGTAGGTACTTCTAGTGATATGGTTACTGAGATTCCTAGTATACCTATTGTTCCTTCTTCCTTTCCATACACTACCCAGAGTGGTCCGGTAGGATCCTCGGCTTTCGTCCAAGGATTTCCTTGGAATGGGGGGCACATTCCCCCATCCACTCTGTACGTAGGCCCATCACCTTCTTATGTAGGGGTGCAGTTTGGAAACAATACCTCTTATGGGAAAAGTTTTCAAACTATGATTTCAGCCTCGTTTATGAGCTCTCCCTTTTCGTTGTTTAGCAGAGGGATACCAGCTCCTGTCTTTCAAACCCTAGTTTCGATTGGGACGGCCCAAACTTCTTATACTGCACCTCCCACTCACAACCCTGTGGCTTATGAATGGAATTTGTTTCAGAGTAATCTACCCACCTCACAACCGGTGGCAGGGGGAAACCCCACCTTTACCTATGGGCATTCGGGGGCAGGTCCCTCTAATCCCCAGGCTGGCACTTTTAGTGCCCCGGTTTGACCCAAGCTTCCATTCCTGGCAACGTTAAACTTGTCAGATTTGTCAAATTTGATGAATGACCAGGTGAGGCATGACCCTTCGTGGCCACCTGTTCCCACCAAATTGCCATCAGACATCCCTAAATTCGAGGGCAAAGTTGGAGAAGATCTTGGGGCTCATGCCACCACATTTCATTTATGGTGTTCTTCGAATTCACTGAATGAAGATTCAGTCGGGTTGAGGTTGTTCCATATAACCTTAACAAGTACCATGGAAAAATGGTATATTGAGTTACCTTCTGCTGCTTTCAATAGTTTCTAGGACTTGGCTAGTGCATTTATTAGCCACTTTCAGCTTCCGTTTCGATATGATTTCGGAACGAACTTGTTATCTACCTTTAGGCAGAACAAGGCTACCCACATCTCGGATCACATCCAAGAGTGGAGGAGGAGAAAGAGCCTTATAAAAGTCGCCATCCCTCCTGAGTTCCTACTAGAGTGGTTCCTTAAATCCCTGTTGCCCTGCATATCTAAGGACGTATCCACCTTAGGAGTGATGAATGAAGAAGAAGCCATTCTCAGGGCCCAGAAATTGGATTTGATTTATTCACAATCTGGGATCGTGTATGAGATTATCCTTGAGGCATCGAGGCCTACCCATGATGCGGAGAAGCCTAAGCCTGGACCCCATGCCGATGGTGTGGTTGGGTCCATAAACTCTCCCACCGTAGAGTCTTTGGCTAAGCAACTTCACTAGTTGTTCATCAAGCAGTCTACAGTGGAGGCAGCAAAGGCTTCCCCCTCCCCCCAGAGTGCAAATGTTTTTTCACAGACCTCTCAGAAGGGCAATCAGCAGCCCGGTGGGAAGAAAAAGAGAGGAAAGAAAGGAGAGGGAAACCAAAACAAGCAGAAACCCGTGAATAGTGCTGATGGGGGCAAGAAAGAAAAGAAGAAGGTTAAGTTCCTGTGTAAGTTGTGCCACAAGGACCACCTTACTCACCTTTGTCCCCTTATGGAACAAGCCTAGAAGCTGCTTAAAGATCAACAACAGGTTGTCCTGAAGGATCCTTTTCCCCAAGGGCAGAACTCTGCTTCAACTTCTAATGTAGCAGGGGCCACTCAAAATGCCCCTGACCCAAACTATATCAACATGGTTCGATCTTCGACTTTGTTACAGACAAGGAATAAAAATTATGAGAAAGAGACTTCTGAGAAGGGTAAAGTTGTAGGTGAAACTTCTAACCCTCTCACGATAGAGAAGCCTACTGAAACTATGCCGAAGATACCGAAAGGTGTCTTCAAGAAGACCTTGCATAACCCTAATGCTAGGGATGCTTCAAACTACTTTGTGGTTGAAGATCTAGCCCAAACCTCGTGTGCAATGTCAGCTTTAGAGGTGTTACAGAGTTGTCCCGCCCAGCGGGATGCCCTCTTAGCAGGTTTAGGCAACATGGACTCATCGAGTCTCATGGTGAAATTTCATGTGTCTGATGTTAAAATTCGCCTACCTTACCATGTAGCCTTATCAATAGATGTCATCCATGGTGGAAAGACCATTGGAAGGGAAGTTGTTGATGAGGGTGCTTTTACATGCGTTATGTCCTTGACCTGTTGGAAAGCTCTTGGATCCCTAGAGCTGGTCCCGTCAAACACTCTACTTACTGCTTTCGATGGAAGGTCCTTCCGTCTGCATGGTATCCTGCTGGCTTTTGAAATTAAGCTGGCAGGGAAAGCAGTGTCTGTTGAGGTAGAATTAATTGATGCACCCTTGGACTATAATTTGCTTCTGGGAAGAAACTGGACTTATACGATGTCCGCTATTGCATCGGTCGTCTTTTTTGTAAAGGTTTTTCCAGATGAGGGAAATTTGGTTACTATTGACCAACTTGATTTTACTCAAAAAGGTCATTTAGAGTCTAATGAGTCTGTTGTGCCATTGGTTGATTAGGTCAAACCTGCTGCACAGAGCTTGGGGGCTGAAATGTACACATCACTGATGGGCACATTTGATCTTCCAGCCTCAGTTAACTATATTGGTTCTACTAGTGTGGGGAGGTCCATATCCATGGTTATTGATAGGACTAATCCTTGGGTTCTCCCTTCCCCCCACAAACTAGAGGTGCCCTTATCGGCAGTGGAAGTAGCTTACCAAGCTATCACTCAAACCACTATTGATCCCATTTCAGATCCTCTCACAGTCTCAGAGGATCTGGAAGAAGTCTATTTGCCTGCGTGGGCAGAAAACTCTTTGCACTCTATGGACTGTTTAGATATGGTTTTACCTTCTGATGAAGCCATCTTGGAAGCCATGAGTGGACGTGGTAAGATTTGTGAGGATATTCACCATCGATCCTATTTTCTTCCAGAACTAAGCAAAATAGAAAATCAAGAGTTTCGTTTGAGACTGTCAGAAGATGTTGATACACCCATCAATCCCTTGCCTAGGGAAGGAATGTTTACCGAGGGGAATATGGCAAATATTTCCGCCACTATACCTATTAACATCTCTGTAAATCCTGATGTCGTGGAAAACATATACATAGGTGCAAATTTTTCTCCTGAAGAGGTTGCTATCTATACTGCCTTGTTTAAGGAATTCCGTGATGTCTTTGCCTGGTCATATGAGGAGATGCCAGGCATAGATCCATCGATTGTTGAACATGAAATCTAAACATATCCTAATGCCAAACCGGTTCGACAAAAGTTAAGACCTATTAACCCACGCAAAGCAGCGACTGTGAAGGCTGAAGTTGAAAATCTATTGAAGGCTGGTTTTATCTATTCGATAGCTTTGACAAAATGGGTATCCAACCCTGTTCCTGTTGATAAGAAGCAAGGGACTATCTGCGTTTGTACTGACTTCAGAGATCTGAATAAAGCCTGTCCTAAGGACAACTATCCCACACCATTTATAGACCAGCTTATAGATGCTTGTGTGGGAAGTGAGGTGTTCTTGTTTATGGATGGTTTCTCTGGATACAATCAAATTCAAATAAAACCAGAAGATCAACATAAAACTGCTTTCATTTGTCCTTGGGGTACCTTCGCGTACAAGAAAATGCCCTTTGGATGAAAAAATGCTGGGGCAACCTTTCAACGGGCTATGAACTTTTCCTTCCATGATATTAAAGCCATTGTTGAACCATACCTTGATGATCTTCCTGCACATTCTCGTGAGAGGATTCAACATCCAAATCACTTACGGTTGATATTTGAGAGATGCAGATATTATAAAATCTGCTTGAATCCCCACAAGTGTGTATTCTGTGTCAAGTCAGGAAGATTGCTCGGGTTCATTGTCTCTAATAGAGGCATCCAGGTGGATCCATTAAAAGTAGAGGCCATTGTAAATCTGCCTCCTCCTCGGTCTATCAGGCAACTTCAAAGCCTGCAAGGGAAGTCTAATTTTCTTTGATGTTTTATTGTTAACTATGCCAAGATTACTAAGGGTTTCATGCGCTTGCTTAAACAGGACACCCCATTTGTATGGGGTGAAATTGCACAACTTGCTTTCGAGGCATTGAAAAAAGCTTTGTTTTCGGCACCCTTACTGCGTCCGCTAGATTACTCTAGGGATTTTATATTATATCTGGCCGCGTCCGAGTCGACCATTTGGGTAGTGCTAGTCCAGGGGGATGATAAGCTCGTATAGCATGTTGTTTATTATCTTAGCCGTGCTTTGGCCAAACCTGAACTTAGGTACTCCCACATTGAGAAATTAGCCTTAGCAGTTGTTTATGTTGTTCAGAGGTTATGTCACTACATTTTATTGAGGACCACAACAGTAGTGGTGGATGTGAATCTGTTTCAATATGTTTTGTCCCAATGGATTGTTTGGGGAAAATTTAACAAATGGATAGTCATTCTCCAAGAGTTTGACTTGGATTTTCAGTCCGCTAAGTCTAAGAAGTCCTTAGCTTTTGTTGAGATTATAGCAGAATTTCCTACTGAAGAAGATGTAGCCGTTGAAGATGACTCATTGCCAGATGAGCATATCTTCTTGATATCCACCTCTGATCCTTGGTATGGGGATATTCTTATATATCTCCAGACTTTGAAGTACCATGCAGCTTCCTCACGGGAGGAACGACGTAAATTACACCTTCATGCTAAGAACTACCTCATCATAGGAGATACATTATATCGAAGACGGGTAGATTCCATTTTACGTCGATGCCTTACCCATGAGGAAGCGAAGATTGTCCTGAATGATTCCCATATTGGAGCATGTGTGGGTCATTTATCTGGGTTAGAAACAGCCTAGAATATACTACGTGTCGGTTATTTCTGGCCCACGATCTTCAAAGATTGTGTGGAAGCAGTGAAGCGCTGTCATCCTTGTCAGCTTTACACCAGGAAAATGCAGTCACATCCCGCTCCATTGTTTCTCGTTGTCTCAGTAGGCCCCTTCATGAAATGGGGGATTGATTACGTGACATGTAACCCAGCCTCGGCTGGGGGGCATAAATATATTATTGTCGTTGTTGACTATTTTACGAAATGGGCAGAGGCAATGCCTACTTTTAAAGCCGATGGGGAAACATCAGCTTTCTTCGTATTCAATCAGATTATAGCAAGGTTTGGTATACCCAAATTGATTGTCACTGACCATGGTAGTCATTTTCAAAATAGCATGATGACGGAACTAACCACTATGCTTAGATTTAGACAAGAACATTCATCTTCGTACTATCCGCAAGCAAACGGTTAGGTTGAGGCTGTAAACAAAACTTTAAAGACTATCCTTAAACGTACAATTGATGCAGCCCGTTCCAACTGGCACATCATGCTATATCCTTCTCTTTGGGCCTACCAAACTAACGTAAAAATAGCTACAGGTTTCTCCCCTTTCCAACTTGTCCATGGAGTGGAAGCAGTTACCCCGATTGAGTGTGAAATCCCGTCTCTAAAAATAGCTATTCATGTGTTACCTGATACGACAGAGCTTGAGGAACGTCTGGTACATTTAGAACACCTTGATGAACAGCGTAGAGATGTGCTGACTGCTAATCAAGCTCATAAGAATAGGGTCAAAAATCAATATGATAAAATGGTCAAACCTCGGGTTTTCTTTGAGGGGGGACTTGTCTTACTTTGGGACCAAGACAAAGAACCCCTAGGGGCAGGAAAATTCAAGGCCATGTGGTTAAGACCTTATGTCATGTCGAAAGTCTTGAAGAAGGGAACATATGAGTTAGTTGATTTTGATGGAAACAAGCTGCCTGAGCCTAGAAATGGGCTCTACCTGAAGAAGTACTATGCTTAGGCTTAGCACTTTTTCTTGTATTTTTATGTACATTAGTTTGTCGGTTTTGTTTTTTATACCATCTACTGGTTGTTTCAGATGTCTTCTGAGAGGTATATAGGGTTCGTTGATGGTGCCAGTCGCCACACTTGTAACCTAGCTTCAGCAGCGTGGGTCATTTACTCTCCCTCAGGACAGCTAGTTACCACAGGAGGTGCTTGCTTAGGTCATGCTTCTAACAATGTTGCTGAATATAGGGATGTAATTGAGCTTCTATGGGATGCTTTGTCACGTGGTATCACCCAGCTTGAAGTCCCTCTATACTCTCAACTGGTGGTTTCCCAGCTCAATCGAGCTTATCAGGTGTGAAACCCTATTCTATTACGTCAGTTCATGCAAATTAGGTTATTGGAAATAAATTTTTAAGTTATTATATTCAATCACATTCCAGGAAATCAGAATTCATTGACTGATGCATATGCTAATTACATTTTAGATTGGCATCTAACACACATTTCATAAAAATATACAGCATGCACATAAAAAACACTTGCAAATAAACCGACAACAATATATATGTGTGTGTATGTGTGTGTGTGTGTGTGTGTGTGTGTGTGTGTGTGTGTGTGTGTGTGTGTGTGTAAGTTTTTGTCAATAGATAGGTCAAGTCTAATCCTCAGATCCAGTCATAACTGTATAATATACAAAAATGTGGATCGCAGTCCATCAAAATGTCCTAGATCTCAGCAGAACCACCCTGGTCACTTGGACCACCTTGGTCCCCATGGTCTCTCTGTACTCTGGCTTCCTTAGCCTCTTCGGCTTCGGCAGCCTCCATAGCATCTATGTATACAAGATCTGTTTTGGCCACTTGCCTCAAAAGGCATAACCAGATAGGTGGAACTCCAACCACAAACTCTTGCATGACGACTGGGATATGCTCTATCCGCAAAGTGGGAACTCTTTGGGTAAGCCTGGCCAACTTCCCCTCTAGAACCCTAATAAGCCCCGGGTTTTCGCCTATGACAAGACGAACAAACATGCATGGATTCCCCTCAGGGCGGACCAGTCCAAAATCTGCATTTTGACATGTTTATAGGATTAAGACTTGTATACATATGTATATATCTATCATTTTAAAATTCATAAAAATTTTAAAAATGTTAAAAATTAAAAAAAATTTACCTAGCCCTCCCCATGCTCCTCCTGGAGGGAGGACAAGGTCTGGATCACCTCGAAAATCCATGTCGACATACAGAAATTGCTCTAGTGCCAGTAGCTATCGCTCCCACCAGATATAGAAGTCATCATCGTATACACTCTGCACTGTGTCTCCTCCTCTTTAACAGAGGAAGATGTCTCCCCATCTGCTCAGCCTTAGCTGACGTGGAGATCGGACTAGTAGAGGTATGGCGGGTCTCAACCCTGGTACTCTCGAAGAAGAAGAAGGAAACCAATATGCTAGAATACCCAAAGTTCTTTTTCCTTCCTCTCTTGCAATCAGAGAGTTGTATTTTTATAATGGGGACAACTCCTGAACACCAATCATAGAGGGCACCATGCATACAATCCACTGCCAACCTCATTTGGTTCCATGTAGCTAAATGTAATGAAGAGGATCCTGCAATCCTTGTGATAGTGCTCGTTAGTACCTGTAGTGTGAAATCACAGATATGTGCAATAGAAACACAGCTCCCTCTCTTCTGGGTATCTGGTGTGCAAAACACATCAATGTAGTTCTAGACACTTAAAGGATCACCAGCCCTGCCGGTGCCCTCTAAGTTGACTGGTGCTCCTCGTCGTGACAGACCGGTAATGAAATATATGTCTTCGGAATTAATTTCCAAAGTCTCACCCTGTAGTTCAAACATCCCCAAATCATGATCCCAATAGTTTATCATGAAATCCAATAGACGAACATTGGCTCGCATGGGTGATGTGCAAAATAACATTAATAACCCACTCATTCGCAAAGCATGTATGGTGGGCGCACTTTGGAGCATTTCTTGGTCCATAGTTTCATGTTCCCATTCCCTCCATTCCAACACCATCTTCACACCTAGCAAAACAAGTAATATGATTCATCAATTTCATATAAAATTTCAAATTTTTTTCCTATAATTAGCTTTTTATCCTTCACGTAGTACATGCGACTATCTAGTTAGACATGTCGCATACTGTACGCGACTGTCTCTAAAGGCAACCCGCATACAGAACATGTGTACGCGAGTCTTTACACTGTGAACCCCCGTACGCATCGTGACATGCTTTAGGATGCTTTTAACAATGAAATTGGGACTCAAAATTAATAATTGCTAGGATCAAATTGAAGAGCTCGAGGTGTAGGCTTACCTACAACTTGCGGAATTTGATTTCATCCACTAGATTGTCCACAATGATCGAATGAAGGTAGAGGTAAAAACTTGCTTCTTATGGCTAATATTCAAAATGGTGGGTTTTGTTTTGATTTTGAAATATTTATAGAAATTCTATTTCTCAAAGTGGGTTTTTTCCTATAGTTTAAAATCTATTCAACTAATACCATATCTCTTTTTGCCTTGAAACAGGTTTTTCATCATTATAAAGTGTTTTGTGCTCTCATAGGGTGGTTTTGACATTTCCAATGCATTTTTTTTCTATATTCAATCCACATTAACCTTAGCAATCAACATTTTTCCATGGACTATGGTATTATAAACCATTAGTTCCCTATTTTTACCATTGTTCTTCCGTGGATAGGACCCTTTCTTCATGGGTATCCTCCTTTAAAACCTATGTTGTCTTTTGATACTCATGCCGCAGTTGTTTCAGGTACAGGGGTATCCTTTTGGCTATTTTTCACGCCAAATAGAGCTTCTTTTGAACCTCTTTTTACAAGCTATCCCTTTATAGGACTCCCCGCCCTTATGGAGTTTCTTTAGGCCCAGGTCTGACTCCTTTAAAACAGACTTGACTACCGAGTTAACTTGTCCGTTCAAGCTCATTAAGAATATGTGAATGGGCATCCGCATTGGTGGTAGGTTATCTCTTTCTTGGACCATGCAGAATAATACAAGAAAGGATGCCTCTGCTTCATTGGATTTCTGAGTTCTCGAAAGATAAATATTATAATGTATTTCGGCCATCGCTTCCCCCTGACCTCACACATTAGGGGGCATCTGTTATCTACCCAAATGGCACTTCTCTATCCGAGTACCGACATTCCCTATGTTGGCACACAAAAGGACACTTATGGATTGAAGGTTTCCTAAAACACTATAGATGGGCATGTTATGAACTACATTCATTATCCATCTAGCTTGCCATTTTTACCTTTAAATATGTCAATTGTTGTACGCGCCTTTGCCTATATGCAACCCGTGTACATACGCGACTTTTCCTACAGCATGTCGCGTACTGTACACGAGTATTTGTAATTGCAACCCGCGTATAGATCTGTACACGGGCTTCCCTTAGAGCAACCTGCTTGTCATACGCGGGTTTCCAATATTAATACCCACGTACGCCTTCCTTTGACATTAAAAATAATAAATCGCGATTATTTGATATTTGTTAAGCCCTTAACTATAACTATCTTAACTGTCTCAACCTCCTCAACCCTCAAAACTGCCTTATTTCACTAAGTATAAATAAAGGCCTTGGGGAGGGTATTAAGGAATGATACTTGGAGAGAAAAGTTATGCTGGCGGTGTCTATTCTGAAGTCTTTGGAGTAGTGGAACCCATAATCCTTTGGTTGCAAAGGAGTCCTTGTCTCAAGAGTTGGGTTGTAATCTAAACTCATTCACTACTGTTAATAAAGAGAATCCTTATTCCAAATGTGTTTTAAATGTCTTTCATGTATCATGGTTTGATGAATATTTATGATTAAGCACTCTATGTATGATTTATCTAACCTGTTCTATATACATTTATAAGCTTGCACTTGGAGGATTTTCTCTTTACAGGTGAAGGAGAAACATCCCTGAAGGCTTTGGAGGAGAAGCAGAGTGGAAGAGGACAAAGCTAGGATCAACCGCCGTGAATCGGGTGAGTCTATACTATCTTCTTGTTTCCTTTCTATACTCTAAATTTGATTGCCTGCAAGTTTTATGAGTATTTTGGTAACCCCAGACCTTCAGTTATAAGTTGTTTATTCCTATACAACATAGACAGTGCATGAAGGGTGAGCCAAACTATCGAGAGCCAAGGTGCGTGTGGACAGGCCTGCCACCCACCACTACCCAACAAATAACTGCCCTCAACTAACATCAGGGTTCTTTGAATGAGTGGCTGACACATGGATTTTCCCCAATGGCTCCCACAGGTTAGACAATCCCCCCCCTTAACCTTAGGAAATCATGTCCTTTTAATTTAACGTTGCACCGTCATAGCTGGTCGTAGGTTCATTTGAATT
Source organism: Pseudotsuga menziesii (assembly GCA_001517045.1). NCBI lineage: Eukaryota > Viridiplantae > Streptophyta > Pinopsida > Pinales > Pinaceae > Pseudotsuga > Pseudotsuga menziesii. Next base: position 65,447 of record LPNX010854993.1, read on the forward strand.
AATGTGCATATTTACATGATTCCAAAAATAGAATGTGATGGATAGCACGATATACCATCAGCAATGATCCCAATTGCCAAAACATACACAACCAAATCGATGGTGGGGCTTTTGCCCTTAGCTCCACACCATGATTAATTACAAATATACATCATGTATCTTTTAATGCAAGCAGGGTCAAAACCGAGTTATTACAATCCCCTCCCCCTTGGAATAACACCGTCCTTGGTGTTCCAATACATAGGAATAAATATACAATTTGCACATCAAAATTTCAAAATTTTGCAGATCTGTCCCACATTCAATTATTTACTTGAACTTTCGCGACCAAGCCCCTCGGCTTCCACGAGATTCTCTTGCTGGTTCTCAGCTTTCGGCTCATCCCAAGTCTAGGAACTTTTTTGTATCTTGAGCATCTCTTCAAGATTTTCTTGGGTCTTGGCAATTGTTTGAAGAAGACGACTTCCAGCCAAGTCCAGCAGCTTTTGGTTTGCTGCCATGATCAATGTGCACACTGGACTTCACTTTTCTCACCTATGAAATGCATCATTGAAATTCTGTTAGACCAAGCATAATATAGGCATTAAAATCAGTTAATTAATTGCCCAATTGGCATGACAGTCCAAGTCTCATCAATGATACTTTCATATTTTTCATGCCTTCCCAACAGGCATATGAGCTCATTCATGTCCATTCTTGGGCAGGGATTTAACTATTCCAGCATTCATAATTATTTTAAGAAAATAGACACATTCTATTTTCAGCCATACATGCATTCAACAATCTTTTGTTTTCACGATGCATAAGTATATATATATATATATATATATATATAATTAAAAGGCGAGAGAGAGCAGCAAGAGTTTTTCACCTCTTTGTCTTGCTCGATCCTAGAACCCACACCACCGCTATGGATTTTCATGCTCTCAGCCTCTTTCACTTCACCGTGAATGCTAGACCAATCCCTCTTGGTCATGACACTTAGTGTCTCTAGTCTATTTCAGACCTCTCAACCATGGGGCCTCCCCACATGATTTGTCTCGGCTGCTAGGAACTTCACAGTCTCACTGGCACCTTTTTCATTACTACTCATTATGAGCTCTTCAGGATAGTCGCATGTCCACATGCACCCCTAGGATGCTCTTATATTCCTCACTTCCAACGATACCTATATTCAAACATTGAATAAATTCACATGTTTAGTTTATTCTCATCAGTTTTTATCTCTTAAACAAGAACTTAAAACATCATAACCAAATCATATACACATGCATATTCATAAGCAAGAATTGCAAAATAATCCAATACTTATCTTTATTGTGTGTTTCCTCATTGGTCCACAGGATCTTGCTTCACTTTGCAATCCTTGGGATTGCCTATGGACATGGATGTTAGGCCAACACGTAGGCTGCTTCACAACATCCTTATATATATATATATATATATATATATCAGGCACAGCCAAGCCAACCTTCAGTTGGGTTTATCAAACCGTCCAACCAAGCCAATATACAATTGGGTTTATCAGGTTGCTACCAATCAAGCCAATACACTGCTGGGTTTATCAAGCTACTCAGCCAAGCCAACTAACAGTTGGGTTTATCAGACCGTCAACAAATCACCTGCACTTATATCAACAATACACTTATATCAACAATGCACTTATATCAATAACCAATCATCCAAGCCAACACAGTTGGGTTTATCAGGCCATCAACAATAACACATGCACTTATATCAACAATAAACGACCATTTCCAGGTCCAAGATCTACTATGGATCCCCAGGCATATAATAGCCCAACATCTCCTTCCAGTACATCTTCCTACCGACTGGGAAGGAAACTTTATCATTACCATTTCCAGGTTTCATTTCCAGCAGTGAGCTCTAATTCCACTACCCCATACAACATAAGAAACCACCCCCTTCTCTACTCTCCAGTCCCTCGGGAATGTCTCCTTCTTTGTGCTCTTCAGTAGGAGGTAGGATGAGCCCAAGCCATAGTCCATTTAGTGTGCAACACCAGACTGCATCTGTTTAGCCTGACAACACACGCAATATAAGAAACTCATCAGTGTTATTGTTCTAAAACTGGAATCACATTTCATATCATTCACTATCAAGTATTGAGACACCAGGAGTGCGTCCACCGACTAGGGTGTAATCAATATTGAAAACCCTTTCATGATCCGACATCGGGAAAGAGTGCATCCCTTTCCGATGTGAACCATGTAGGCCCTATTCATACCCAAGCAATCTGCCATAATGGAAACAAAATCGAAACATGCTCTGAATATTGAATTTAACAATTTGACATGCATATTCTTAGCTAGGGTCAAAGAACACTTATCCATTTACTGAGGCAGTATTCCTTCATTAAGGAGGAATGGGGGCTCCCTTCTCTGAGTTGACAGTCCCTCGGTTTGTCATCCCAACTCCTTTTTACATTTCATATTCGCACATGTCTTACTGACATAATCCATACCATCTCACTCATGTTGCTTACCAAACATGTAGTGCAGATGAGACATTTCCAAAATGTCCAATGGAGTTTCACCCGAAACCCATTTCCAAGATAAGGGAAAACCTTCCCATGAAGTTTGGCTCATGCAGGCCATCACCCATGATCTTCCTGCAGTGTGTACCCCTGGTACATTCATCAAATAGCCAAATAGCCAATCATTATCTGATAATACAATCCAAATTTGATTGTTCCACAACCAAGCAATGACATTAGTAATTAAATTCAATAAGAATTTGCAACTCTGTTTACTACAGAAATTGATTTGCTTGGCAATGAGGTGATCCTCAATTGTGGGTCTCTTGTAAGTAGCACCACTATGCCCATTATAATTTTATGCTTACTAGCATAACATGAATACACACTTACAATGCGTCCTCCTGACACAATATTTATGCAAGCCAATAGTGATTATTAGTTGTCAACAATTTCTTAAATCCAAAATTGACAAATTCAAATTTAACAACTCATTATGCATACAAACTATTTTCACAGCTATGAGACTCTTCTCATAAGGTTTGTCTCTTTCACATGGTATATTCTAGCCTTTGTCATGGTCTTACTCACATTGCCATGCTCCAAGCAATCTACTTGAAACCTGGACTTCAATCAGCCAAACACTTGGTAAGTCTTGATGCATATAACCCCTTTTTCATTGCTGCAACAATCACTGAAGCATTTTCAAAATTATAGAATTCAAATACTTCCAGCTATTAATCACATCAATACTACCAAAACTTCTTTACTTCACGCAATCATTATCATACTTTAATTACAGGGTACAATCCCCTCATTTATGTAATTTAAATGAAAGGTGTAGATACTTCTTACTTCACAAGCGTATCATTTGTACCACCTTGCCCTTCCATAGAGCATTTCCGACAGCCAATTGATCATGACTACCCTCTTCATGCACTTACTATCCTGCATTCACATCAGCTCTTGAAATGGTTCCAGAATTGCCATCAATTCATCATTTCAGCCATTAGTTATTTATAATATCACATGCACTATCTCAATGCATTCATGCAATGCATTACAACATTTGCACCCATACTTATGTAATCGGTTACTCACAGCCTTCATATGCATCCATTCAATGCATAACTACAAGATTTATAAAATGTTTTAATGCATATCCACTCAATGCTACCTTGCACTGATTCAGGAATACTTATGCAGTCAAACATACCATGCATGGCCTAACCATGACTACTTCATATAGGATGCATTACTATAATCAAGATCATCAGTGCTTGCTTTCTTTGGTCTACTAAGCTCATAACAACATAATACATGCATGACACGTTTCTCTATGAATGCAATATAAAATTCAAATACCCACATGGTATGAGACCTCTTGCTTTTACCACTCCATGCAATTGTCATAATTAAACTCTTACCTTCATGGGTCCTATTTACACCCTTGACATTACCAGTTTGGTTGGTCCTTTGCAGGAGATTGCATAATTTGCTAACCGACTTTTGATTCCAGACTTGTTGCCTTATCCCTTTCTCCATAGGGTTGCTAGTCACATTCATCAGCATCAGCAACACATTCAGCCATGTCCATTTGTTGTTGTATTTTCCACTAATGCCAACACCAATGCAATAATTATCATTAGTGGATTATTATAAATCTATAATTCTCACTATTCTTACCAACATGTAATATCTTATGCATGCAAGGTATATCCTCATATATTTCATGTATAAAACTTGTAATCATAATTAGCAAGACGGGGTTTAAGGAAATTTCCCTTTTCAAGTCCCTAATCCTTGCATGGAACTCCTCTTCCACACAACAGCTGGATTGACTGCATGGTATTGCTACCTCTAGGCATGCAATTCCTAGATTTGTCCATATTGACAGCAGCACATTTATCTTTAAAGCAATCACTATCACTTTGCTACTCCACACTTAGATTTTGGTGACTCTCCCTTGTTCCCTACTGGATAAGCTTTCCAACACCTATCCACATGCTTCATTTTGACCTCGGGTGTGAAAACCACACCACTTCTAGAATTATGGAAAAACATACAACTGTATTTTGGTCAGGAATGCTAACTTCGGTCACCTAGGGTTTTCTTCCTTTTCATTCCTGAAACTGCTGAAAAATCCAATGAGAAAATTCACTGCAAAGCCTACTGGAACACTGGTTGGAACTGCTAAAAATTCCACTGGAAACCCAATTTTCTTTCTCCCTATCGGGTCCCTTCCCAACTAAGTTTTCGATGTTTTGGATCCTTAGTGGACTAGTCTTCCGACCCTTTGGCAGCCAAGACAACTACATTTCTCCAGCTCTCATCAGCAGCCCTATCAACTATAAGTTTCCGCTGTATCGGCGGTTTCCTCAACTATATTTTTCCGAAGTAAGCCTTCCGGATGGCATTGACGATTCCAAGGACTATTTGTCGAGTTGTTTGTCTATTTCCTTCTGCCGTATCGGCCTGCAGTGGTCTACTATTCTAAACTTCATCGGCGATAAAATTGACTAACTGCTGCATCGACGTTTGAATGCCCTGAGCATCGGGTGGCTAGTTGTCTATGCTCCCGCAACGGCAGCCAACAAACTAACAGGATTTTTTGTGGCCATAACTCAGCCGACGGTCGAAATGACTAACAGCTACAAGATTTCGATCGGTGGTCGAAAGCACTAATGGCTGCAGCGTCGGGCGGTTAGTCTTCTAGGTAGCCGCAACGGCGGACTCCCAATCGACTAAAATTCTTTAACATATTTCATCGGCGGCCTGATCCCTTAATCTTCTCCACCGTATCGACGATTGAAACTTCTAGTTGTCGGAACAATAGTTCAACTGACAGCCACAACTGCAGAACCCCAATGACTAAATTCTTTCAATGACGTTCATCGGTGGTTTCATCCACTAAACTTTTCAATGCTTTCTGCACTTAGAGAAATTTCAGAATTTTTCTTCCCTTGTCTGTCGCCACGTCGGCTTTCCAAACAAGTAACTTTCACCGAAGCCTTCGGTTCTATCTTCTTCGTCTTATCTTCTGCCATCACATCATCGGCACCATCTTCATCTGTCTATCGGCGATCCCATCTCCTATTCTCCTCCGATGTGTCGACGGCTCAAACAACAATTTTTCTTGCCACATCGACTGTCGGAGCAATTTTCCTCTGCAGCATCAGGGTCGGGGTCTCTCTCTGTCGGAGGGATAGTCCTCTAGCCAACCGCAACGGTGGTCGTAAAATCATCTAAGCATCAGCGATGAGATCAACTAATCATTTCTGATCAATCTACTAACCTCCGGCGACGTGTCATTGGTTTTCCCTTCATCTCAGTGGCGCTGATCGTCGATGGTTTTTAACACTTATGAAAATTTTGAAACTTTTCTTGTCGCTGAGTCAGCTGATTCATCCTTTAATTCTCGCCAATGCTTTGGCGATCTTCAACAGATCTCCACCGAAACCACGGCTCGATCTTCACCTATTTTCCATTGACGTTTCGGTGACCCTCGGCCATACGGAGCCGTCGTTTTCGCACTCCCATCGTCTAATAATCAGCAATGAAATAAACTAAATGTTGTCGATCCGGCTAACTAATTTTTCCATCGCCTGGGTCTGCATCAGAGATTCCCCAGACTAATCTATCCACTGCATCAGGTGGGCTTCCCACTAAGTCCTTTGATGAGCCGATAGTCTTACACTTAGAAAATTTCATGGATTTCCTTCCGCCAGTGCCTCGTCGGGTGGTTTTTCGACTAAGTATTCCACTATATCAGAGGATGTTCCCACTTAGTCCTCCAATGATCCGACGAGTTTGGCACTTGGAGAATTTTTCAACCAAAATTTTCTGGAACCTTTTTCTGATTTTTGCTGGGCTAAGGGAAATCTGCCTCTACTAGCTGATATTTCATGGCCCTCTGAGGCCCAAATGCTGCAACATAAGCTCTGTCACTACATCTTCACGGCCCATTCAGGCCCATGCTGCAACCTTTAGCTCTGATACCATACTGTAACGTCCCCGACCCTCCGACCGGCAAAGAGGACACTACTGTACATCAAAACATCCAGGCAACTAGCCCCATGAACATGAACATACATAAAATTCTAAAGTAAAATTCTTTAAAACATAAAACATGCTAAGATGCATAATCATTCGCATACACGGCGGAAGCAAACATACATTCAGGCATTCAACATGTTCATTATAATTCATTAGCCATCAAATATAATTGTAGAGATGAAATAGACAAGGGTACTTATCTCATAAAGAACTTGTCCCACAGCCAACTATGTTGCTACAACGTTTCACCCAACCATAGGCCAGCATGCTCATCAATCTCTCAGCAACACTCCCACCCACGAGCTGGGCATGATTCCCCAAGGAATAAAGGACTAAGTAGGCTTACACATAGCCAAGGTACACAAATCAGCCAAGTCCACACAGTAGGGCTTATCAAGCTATCAAGGAGCTGGGAGAAGCTAAATGCTAAGGTGGTGAGCTCATGGAAGAGCTAAGGATGCCTACACCAGAGCTATCCTGACCTCTAAGACACCCACACACACCCAACACCAAGAATCAGTCCCTCAGGCCCTGACTTCCTTTGCCAGTGCTCTTCCGAGGTTGTGGAGAAGAAAGCCAGCCATCTAACTCTGTCTGTGTGGCTCCCTGAACCCAGGCTTCTCAAGTATACCCAACTTTCAATCCCACTCCACACAGTCTGAATACCAACCACTGCATACACGCATCCAACAAGCGGTTCACAACTTAGACAGGGGAAAAACAATCCCTGATTCGTTCTTGGCCCTATCGTGGCCAAAACGACTCCATAATAAGAATCCACAGCTGCTCAAACGTAGTTTAAACCACAACAAAAAATTTGTGGGGAAAGAAACAACCCCCAATCCCAACACTGCAACACGGGAGAAGAAAACACCACCTGAAATGGAGGAGAAGACTGATTCTCAGACTAGACAGGGGAAAAACATACGCGGACCACAAAATTCGTGAGGGTAACACACATACACACAGCCCCTAGGCATGAATGGATTTTGCACCGAAAAATCAATTCTCTGCAGACGCTGGAGGAAGAACATACCCAGACCTCCAATCGGTGCGTGAGGTAAAGCAGCTGGTGTCCCCTACGTGAAAAAAAATGGACAGAGGAGAGAGATCCCCTACGTGAGGAATGGACAGCCAAAACGATCAGAGAGTGTTTTTTTCCAGATGGTGCGTGAGGGTGAGCCAAACTGCCGAGAGTGGGAGAGTGGAAGCATTCCCTGTTGTTTTTCCTTTCCTCCACATGAATGGAATGATCCAGCTGGAGGAAGGTGACTGTGGACAGGCCTGCCACCCACCACTACCCAACAAATAATTGCCCTCAACTAACATCAGGGTTCTTTGAATGAGTGGCTGACACATGGCTTTTTCCCAATGGCTCCCATGGGTTAGAAAATCCCCCCCCCCCTTAACCTTAGGAAATCATGCCCTTTTCATTTAACGTTGCACTGTCGTAGCTGGCTGTAGGTTCATTTGAATTAATGTGCATATTTACATGATGCCAAAACTATAATGTGCCGGATAGAATGATATACCGTTGGCAACAATCCCAATTACCGAAACATACACAACCAAATCGATGGTGGGGATTTTTCCCTTAGCTCCACACCACAATTAATTAAAAATATACATCATGTATCTTTTAATGCAAGCGGGGTCAAAACTGGGGTATTACAACATGCACTACCAAAGTTTTTAAAATTTCTTGTAGTGCCAAGTATCAAACCTAAAGTACCTCCATTTCAGAAGTATGCAAAGTATCGTGATGAAACATTTCGGTTCTGTCAGTTAATGATGATATTTAATTCATATCTATAGTCATTTTTCAAAACCAAATCATGGCAGAATCATGGCGCGCCTAAGGCTTCATTTTTTCCATATCATCTAATCATTTCACGAACTAATCCCTATGCCGCGTGTTAAGTGTTGAGTTCATCGTTATTGTTAACCCAAAATATTCAGTTGTTACCATAAATTAGAGAGTATATGTTAGTTCCTATGTTATTAAAGTGAAAAACCCAAAAAAGAAGAAGAGATTACCTAGTTATTTTCATAATTCACAGGTGTTAGTGATCATCACTAAAGTTCAAATAGTGGAAATGGATCCAACAATTACTAATAGAAAGAAGATTGGAGCCGTGTTGCGATTTGATCCCCAGGACATGAGTATGTTAAATGCCACTCCCATTGCTCATCATTTTTTCAATCGTGTAGAGTGTCAAATTTTGTGAAAAAATGTGAGGGTACCATAAACAGATTGCCATAGATTTTGTGTTAAAATTTGATGGAAATAAATCAAGGGTTGGGCCTTTAGAGATGGTCATGAGTTCCAATACTATAGTCGTTGCTACATAGATTCACAGGTAGGGAGAATAATGGTTCAAAGTGACTAAATTCAAAATGACTGAATGCGACCGTTTTCTCAGAGATGAACATAAGGGAGTTGACTTGGTAAACAGGGTTCCTAGAGCATGGTTAATTAAGAAATATGGGGACCTTATACTAATAATCCAAAAGTGTTTTTCTTGTGAGGGTCATTTTGATACTATATACCGATATCATTTCAGATTATTGCTTCACTTTGTAGGAATGAAATTCTTAGATATGCCTTTCTTTCTCTTCAGAAGTACAGGAAAATGATAGATAATGGAAAATAAAGAAGTTCTAAAGTTGATTGTTATATTTTTCATTATGGATTGATTAAATTGTTGGTGCAGGAAGAATTACAGAATATAGGAAGATGATAGAACACATTCCTTTTCTTAGCTAGGTATGAGCCATATATCACAACACCAACGCCTCGAAAAAGTATTCCTAACCAAGAAAAGAAGAAATAATTTGAAATTGAAACCCATGTCAATACTCAGGAGAGCCCATTCAATCCCGTAGAAATATTAGATAGCAAGAGAAAGAGGAAGGGAATGACATGTGATACTCCTTCCAGAACAAAAGATAAGGTGACACAGGATACTAGAGACTTGAAGATTCAATAGATGAAGAAAGATATTAAAATAAAATAGATAGCAAAATAAACCCCAGTTAAGATAGAAAAAGGCTCAACAAGGACTACAAGAAGTTCATAGGATAGGGGAAAAGGAAAGGAAGCTAGAGATGACACCCTTATTGGGATAGAGGAAAATAGAACTAAGCATACCGAAGACACAGTGATTCATAAAATGAAGCAGAAGAGAAAAATGGTAGGAAAATGAGTTAAAATTGAGGACAAACCTATAATAATTGGAAATGAACCATTTAAATGGCTAACTAAGAAATAGTTTAAAGCGAAGATGCTAGAATTCACGCTAGGAATATGTGAAAAATAGTGCCTAGAAATCCTTGGACTAGATCTACGACTAAACATATGATTTCCCTAAACAAACATGCTCCCTCATCCCCATCTAGAAACTTATGTAAAACTTCTCAGTCTCCCATTCAGTTGGATGAGGAAAAACAACTTCAGGACATCCTTGCTTTTCCCACACCCCTAGAAGATGAGAAACTATACAAATATTTTTTCTAAAAATCCTTATCATCCTGTTTTTAAGGTTCCTGAGACTTTACCTTCCACAGACAGGGATGAGGCTAAAATTGAGATTGATCGGTTGAAGGAAGAGCTCCAAAAATAACAAGAAGAAAGTAGAACAAATAGAAGGAGGTTGACTAAATAATTACATGTAATAGAACGTATGTTATACGATACCAGAAGAATATTGGTAATAAGAATTCCTATTCGACAACAGGTTCATAATATGTATAGAAGAAATACTTTGTTACAAGATGAAAATTGAGCACTCAAAGAAGAGTTGAAAATGATTAAAGCAAAAGAAGCATCAAGGAGCAGCATCAAGTTTCTATATGAAGTAGCTTTTATGAAGAGATGAAGTCAAAATTTGCATCGCATCCACAATTTTGATTGGTCATGAAAGAAAAAGTAATAGCATGCATAGGTTGGTTTGCAGTTTTACATAATGAAATAGTACTTGTTCACAAACCCTAATTCTGGATGTGGCTAGGGTTTAATATAACTTCATTTTGGAGATAGAGATGAAATATTAGCTAGTGGATTGAGCTGTTATATATTACAGAGAACCTCAGTGGACCGTCAATAAGCATAAATTCTGGTAAAAATTTGAAGTTGAAGCATTGTTCAAAATTTCACACAATTTTAATAACTTTTGTAGTGTTAGTGGTAAAAAATAGAGAAGCAGCGCTACGAAAGTTTTGGAAAGTTTAGTTTTACAATTCCAAGGATGGAATGGACAAAGGATTCCATGAAAGTTTTGATGCATCTCCAACTCATCTTATGAAGCAATTTTTTTAATCTTTGTATAGATAGGTGGACATCGAGGTGATACAAAAATCTTGTTTGTAAATATTTTTCATTCTATATAATTAAGGAGTCTTAGTTAAGGTTATGTCTCAAAAGTAGGGAAATAGTTAAAATAAAGTATTTGTAACCATTCCTAAAACTTAAAATTAGTTTTCTTATGTCTCACTGGTTATGTAACTATTTCCTATTTTGGGAAGTATCTAGAGAGCGCAAGTCTTGAGATTAGCATGTATGGTCTATATATTATAATAAAAAGACTTATTGAGGGTTGAGACCCGAAGAGGAGAGACTGTTGTGTAATGTAAATCCCTTTTTGCAAAGACTAATAAAAATCTTGGAACATGAAGGTGTTGAAAAGTTACATAGATTCTTGAGTTACTGTTTTGCATACTATTATAAATCTCTCGTCTATGTCCATTTTTCTATTTCATTTTCCATATTGTTTATCTTCCAAGCATTCAAGTGAGCATATGTGAGTTGAAATTCATTTTTATGCTCTTATTAATCATACAAGAATCCTCTCATTTATTTCTTCTGAAGCTAACATTGAATTCACCATGCTAGATGCTCAATGTTATCATTAGATTAGGGAATACATGCTTGTGAATAACTGACACCTGTGTGCTACATGCGAGTTGAATCTTGTCAACTAGCATTTTTCCTCAAAAAGTTGTACATGCGGGTTTCCTTAAGACAACTAGTGTGCCACGCATGAGTTTCCATATGCCCACTATTGTGTCCCTTAATAAGTTGTTAAGATAAAAAAGAGATTAATTGAAAGGTGGTTGAGGTCAATTTCGTAAACTCCCCACCTTCCTTAACTATCCTATCCTTGAAAATGATCTTCCCATCCTTGTCATATATACAATGGAGAGGCTATGAGGAAGGAGAAAATACACCTACCATAAGGTTATGTTGGAGAAATTCTTCCAGATTGAGATGTAAGGAAACTCGGGTCTCAATTTCAGAATTTCTTATTCAGGCTGAGGTATTATGTACTTGCTGCAATTTTCTTGATTAATAAAAAAGTCCTCATTTGCCACCAATTATTTGTACATTTTCTTATGTATAACTTGTATCCATGAAAATTTATGCATGTGTTGAGTATTTATATTTATATTGTATATTTTTCATATTCATGATCGCCAAGGGTGTTTGAGGAAGGTATCCTTTTATTGCAATTCTTGAAGTAGAGATTTGGGTATCGGTTTTGGAAGAAGCTCAAGCTTTGATCAACCTTCATAAATAAGTTACTCATTCCCTATCTCAAAAACTTTATTTTATATAAAGTATATCATGTTTCATTCATATATGCATTTACTTCAGTCTGTGTATGTTAACCCTAGTATGTTGGTGGTCTCACCCCAACCATAGGACCAATTCCCCTAATAAGACACATATCAATATTTATATGCCATCATGAAATATATCATAATGCAGTATAAACCAATTGATGCATGCCCCAATGATCATATTATATACTATAAAGAGAATGAATTTGCATGGAATGCCCAGAATGTCATAGCAATAGATATCGAATAGATCAAGTAACAAAAACTGTGTCTCATAAGGTTCTTCATTATATTCCCATTATTCCACATTTGTAACAACTGTTCATGTGCAACAACATAGGACAATTTATGGATTACCATGCACGAAACATAAGTGAATATGGAATTATTCAAAATTCTAGCAGATGGTTCTGCATTTAGATACATGGAGGAAAAACTGCAACATTTTAAAGAAGAACATTGTAATGTTAGGCTTTCTTTGGCAGCAATGGTGTCAATCCATTAACATATATAAGATCTGTCAACTCGGTGTGGCCTAATTTTTTTATCAATAATAAAATTCCTCCATAGATGTCAATAAAAAGGGAGAACATAATGTTGGCAATGATTTTTCCAGGTCTTTCATGTTTATACAACAAATTTTTTTAACACAATAACATCTCAATTATCATATTTGTTGCACAATGTCATATGTTTTTTTCTTTCATTTACTCAGATATATTATTTATATATATATAATGGTTGTAATAATTGTGTATTATATATGTTCAAATCAATTAGGTAAGTACCAAGTTAAATATATGAATGTATATATCGAACCTCTTATTGACGAACTACTAAGGTTATGGAATGGAATCACTATGTATGATGTCTCTAAACCAATATGACAAAGGCGATTTCAATTCCATCCAATGCTTGTATGGATAATCCATGACACCCCAGGGCTAACACATTTTTATGGTACGCAATTATAATGCCCACTTTAATAGCATTTAATTTTATGAACTTGATATATTAATTAATCATGCATGTTTTTTAAATAATCCATTCATTATATATAATTACAATTGGCATAGGTTATCCATATCTTAGAGGTCTTGAAACAAAGGGAAAATGTGCATGTCTAGTTTGTGGTCCTAAGAAAAAATCTTGACATTCAAAAAGTTTAGGAGAGAAGGTGTTTGTGTGGAAATTTAGCCCAGTCTTAGTACAATTGAACTCATAAAAATTGCTAGAAGACATGCATAGATCCACTCAAATTGGAGACTGAAATTGGTGCATAACACTAACTTGCATTGAATAATTTTACACTAGACAACGTTTTTAATGTAGTGGCTATACAAATATATAATTACATCAAAGATTCAAAAGCCTAAGAAGGCAAGTTGAATCCTCACAATTAGTAGGATTACTAAAGTAAAAAATCTCCAGTAGGTGCATAAAACACTTTCCAAATGAGTCAAGGAGGTCATGAATTAGATGAATAAGGCATGCCGGCTAATGAGTGGTGGAAAATAAATCGAATCATGATTTTAGGGGAGAAAAATATGGATGATGAGTTGGGAAAAAAAAAGGCATTTTCCATGAGACTGGATTTTACCTTTTCCACCTTAAAGCTGTAAAAAATAGTCTAAGTCTGTGAAAGGCAGGAAAACACACTTACTAATCTAGGAAGTCTGTATAGTTGGAATAATATTATCCAAAATCTATTTGGGGTTCTCCTGGATGTAAACATGGCAAGTGTTGACCAGGTGATGCAAGTGGAGGCCAACTACCTAGTCTAGAACCTAGGAAATTAATCATGAAGATTAATAAAATATATCCTAAGTATGGCGATGGGTTTTTGAATATTCTAAAACCCCGATTTAAGATTGAATTATGTGAAATATCATAAATATATAGTAGATATAGGGCCTAAAAAAAACTCTTAGTCACTCTTTACATATTGTTTGTCCACAAAAAATAGGGAAAGAAGGAAAACCTGATGGGAAAAACCTTCCCTCAAAACATGGACATGAACAGATTTTTGTGAACTATTGTCTTCAATCTATCTTCACCATGTGATCAGCTATGCCAAGTAGTGATTTGAGATGGATGAAAGTATACTAAGAGAATTCCTCGGTGAATATGCCTGCAACTTGCTCAGATGTTGTGCAATAGTGCAGAGCAATGATATCATCATGAACAAGTCCTATGATGTAGTGCATATGGATCTCTATATATTTGGTTCACTGCCTCTGAACATGGTATGTTGAGATTTGAATAGAACTCTGGTTGTAACAAATAATGACTTTGGAAGTGCTAGATTCAATTCCAAACTCTCCAAGTATCCCTTGCAACCAGAAAGATTGAGTAACTGCATTCACAACTCCTTTGTATTTTGCCTCTATTGAAGAAAGTGCATTGGCACTTTTCTTTTTATGTGACTAGAAAATTGGTCCATTTGTAAGCATAAACACATATCCAGAAGTTAATTTTATTTCAGTACTATCTCCATCCCAATCATAATTAGTAAAACCAACTAAATCTAGATCACATTTTGCAACATAGTGAATCTCACGTGTCTTGGTTCCTTGTACAAAGTGAAAGATTCTCTTTGCTTCCCTCCAATGGATCTCATGTGGCTTCTACATATGTCTAGATTCCACACTCACTGCATAAGAAATATGAGGTCAAGTGTGAGTAAGATATAGAAGAAAACCAACTAGCTGCATGTACAGAGTGTTCTTCACTAAGGGAGTTGAATATGCATCTTCTAGCTTAACTCCTGAGAGGAAAGGAGTATTTCTTGGTTTGCACTATTTCATGTTGAACTTATTTAGTAGGTCTAAAGCATATTTGGACTAATGTGCTTTGATTCCAGAGGTTGATTGTGGAATCTCAAGCCCCAAAAATTGGCTCAACAATCCCAAATCAGTCATGGAGAACGCTTGGTTCAAAGCATCCTTCAAGGAGGCAATTTATCTCATGGAACTTTCTGTCATCAAAAGGTCATACACATACAAGAAAATAATTAATATTGAACCATGAATCATATTCAAATATACATTTGGATGAGACTTTCATCTACTGAAGTTCTGAGAGAGCAGAATTCCATCTATCTTGGCATACCAAGCTCTAGGAGCTTGTTTTAGCCCATATAGTGATTTCTTCAACTTGCACACAAGAGTGGATTAGTAAAAAAACCTTCTAGCTGATGCATATAGATATATTCCTTTATATCACCATGTAGGAAGGCCCTTTCACATCCATGTGATGTTGTCGGGATGTTGCAATGGCCAAAACTAGTCTTATTGAGTCCATCTTTGCCACTGGTGCAAAGGTCTCATTGTAGTCAATGAATTGAAATTGGGAGAATCCTTTGGCCACTTTATTTTTAAGACCCATTTGTTAGAATAACCAAAATTCCATAATTACACATAGGAGACATTAATTTGTCAATTTTGTCGTATACCTAGATTCCTTACTATGCTAGTTGGCATCCACTTGCACCTAGAAGTAAAAAAATGATAAAAATGGCTTAAAGAGTGCTTTAGAAACATCCTGGAAGTAATTCCAAATAGAAAAATAGCAATTCTACTTTTTTTGAAATCTGCCTTGCTTTTAGCAATTTTAAGGCAAAAGGGAAAAACTAGTCTTGGAGTAGCTGTCTTGTTTTTTTTCCCAACTCATCCTCATTTATTTTATCCATCCAAAAGCACGGATCTGATCTATTTCCATCACTTATCAGCTGGTAATCTCACTCAGCCAATTCATGAGCATTTTGACAGATTAGGAAAGTGATTTATGCACCTATGGGGGATTTTGACTAGTTTAGTAAGCCTTCTTTTTGTCCAATTTGAATAACATCCTTATGATTTCAAATATCTGATGTAATTATATATTTGGAAAACATATTACTTTATGAGGTTGGATGATGTGCACTTATTCAATAGAGGATTGTGTTATGCTCCATATTCAATTTCCTTTTTGTAGAATTTTGCATGCTTGACTAGTAATTTTGCGAGTGTAATTGATCTACAACTTGGGCTTAATTTCCACATGGTATTAGAGACTTGATAGATCAATTTCTCTCCTTCCAAATTTCTATTGTAGGTTCAACATCACTGACTAGGAGTGCATTCTGCTGGTTGAAGGGTACAGTTGTTGAGATATGGACCAATCTCAAAGGATCATCTTGACTCCATTTAAATTTTTCGAATGGAAGGATGAGAAGGAGAATTTTTTTAGGAGTAAATGCCTCTATAGGGTTGCCATGGAAACTGAGGCTTATCCCAATGCAGCTGTAGATAAAATTAAATGGCACAAAAGG
Source organism: Pseudotsuga menziesii (assembly GCA_001517045.1). Classification (NCBI taxonomy): domain Eukaryota; kingdom Viridiplantae; phylum Streptophyta; class Pinopsida; order Pinales; family Pinaceae; genus Pseudotsuga; species Pseudotsuga menziesii. Next base: position 81,931 of record LPNX010854993.1, read on the forward strand.
AGGGATGAGGCCTATGGTCTTTTGTGCTTGAGCATTTCAAGAGACCTCCTCTTCCATCTGGATGGATTGCCATCACCAGATTAGGTTTGGGAGAAGCTTGAGACTGTATTTGGGAAGACAAATGAAATGAGAGGAAATCAACTCAAGAACAAGCTAATCTCATTGAGTCCCAACAGCTTCGAATCCTTGCAAGTCTACTTTTCCAAGTTTAAGGCCCTAGTTCTGTAGTTAAAACAACGTGGAATCGAAAAGAATGAAGAGAAACTAGTCTTGACCATACATTTGAAGCTTGGTCCTAACTACTCAGTGTTTGTTTCGACCTTCCATGACACCAAAGTGACAATATGAGCCTGGAATATGCCTAAGCTTGCTGACTTCATGGAATACCTCACTCAGGAGCAAGATAAATTGCTAATGATGGGAACCATCAAACCTTCCAAAGACCAAGCTTTGGTTGTTGAATATTTGAGGGTGGATTACAAAGTAAAGAAGAAATCCAATTCAAAGAAGCCACTTGAACAAAAGAGAGACAAGTCAAAGTCTCAAGAGGAGCCCTCAGGATCCAAGAAGAACTTCTAGAAGATGAAGAATAAAGGTGAAATGAGAAAGTGCGCATACTGCAATAAGGGCTATCATCCTGAGAGCTCTTGTAAGAAGAATAAATTGACATGTTGACTCAACTCCTAGAGAATAACATCTCCCTTCCTGAATTCACAAGAAGAGGGAAGGAGGATCAAATTCAAATGACAAGGAGAGAGTTCATGCCTTGGTTGTCAACAATTCGAGATCATCCACCTTCATCATTGATTCTGGAGCTTCAAGACACATGGTTTCGATAAGGGAGATCTTCTCCTCTCTTGATTGTTCAAAAGGTCCAAAAATTGTTTTGCGAGATGACTCTGTTACTGATAGTATGGGGAAGGGTAGGATTGATCTTGGCCATGGTTCTTTCAATGATGTGTTGTATGTCCCAGGTCTTGGTGCTAACCTCTTGTCATTGTATCAGATGATCCACACTGGGTCTCCTAAGAAGTTTGTCTTCTCTCCCAATGAAGTTGAAATCTCAGAGTTTTCGAATGGTAGAGTTATAACAAAAGGTGTTGTGGATCACAGTTCAAAGGTATACAAGTTTTCCCATTTCCTACCTTTCTCAAACCCCTCTGCTCTTCTCACTCTTGCTAATGAAGCAAGCAAGAGTTGGCATGTGATATTTGGCCATCTTAACTACAAGTATCTTTCAGATTTGAGTGACAAATACATGGTCATAGGGCTACCAAAGATCAAGTTTTCTAAAGGATTCTTCCAATTTTTCATCCTTGGAAAATACCCAGAGCACACGTATGAGAGAGCTAGTCATGAGAGAACCTCTGCACCCCTTGAGTTAATCCACAATGAAATTTCTAGTCCATTCCCTGATATGTCCATGAGTCAATCCAAATATTTCCTAATCTTCATAGATGAATTTTCTGGGTACTACTGGGTTTACTTCCTAAAACACAAGTATGATGTTTTTGACATCTTCAAGGTCTTTCGATCCTTGGTTGAGAACCAGTCTAGGAGGAAACTCAAGATCCTCATATATGATAATGGTGGTTAGTATGTGAAGTCTGATTTCATCCATTATTGTGAAGATGCAGGTATCCATATGTAGCATTCTATTCCCTACACACCTCAGGAAAATGGTGTTGCTGAGAGGAAGAATGGAGCACTCAAGGAGATGGCAACTTGTATGATGGAGTCTAAAAATTTCCCACCAAAGTTTTGGCATGAAGTAATAAAATCTGAATCCTATATACATAATAGGGTGCCTCACAAGCAACTTGATGGAATCACTCCTTTCAAAGCTTGGAGTGGGCACAAGCAAGATGTGACCCATTTCAGGATTTTTGGCTCAAAGGCTTGGGCTAGAATTCCAACTGAAAAGAGGAAGAATTTGCAACCCCAAAGTCAAGAGTGCCTATTTTTTGGGTATTATGAAGATTCCAAATGGTACAAGCTAATCAACATGAGCATTCAAATATAATTCATCGAAAGGAGTGTTCAGTTTGAAGAAGAACCTTTAGCAGCAACATAAATTGGAGAGTCCTCTTCATCACCACAACCACTGATTGTAAGTGAAGAGACTAATGAGTTTGTTGATTCTGATATGTCTAATAATGATGATTTAATTTCAGATCCTAACATTCCTACAAGACCAAAATGGGCAGCAAGGACCATTCATGCAGCTAGGGAACTAGCTGGGAATCCTAGTGACACTAGGAGGACTAGATCTCAATTTGAGAGTGCCCTTTCTATGAAAGATCCATTCTTTGTTGAGAAGTGCTATTTGATGGTTGAATCAGACCCTCATAAATATGAATATGCATAATATGATCCAAGATGGAAAATATCCATGAAGGAAGAATACAACTCTCTCCAGAAGAATGACACATGGGAACTAGTCAATCTCCCCTTGAGGAGAAAGCTAGTAAAGTGTAAGTGGACTTATAAACCCAAATTTGCTGCTGATGGTTCACCTTTGAATTATAAGGCAATATTGGTAGCTAAGGGATAATCATAATTTCAAGGTATTTATTACAATGATACCTTTGCACCAGTAGAAAATATGGATTCCATAAGGCTAGCTTTGGCCATTGCATCTTCAAGGCAATGGGAGGTGCATCACATGGATGTGAAGTGTGCCTTTCTACAAGGAGATATAAAAGATGAGATTTATATGCAAAAACCTTAAGGTTTTATGTCTATTCTATCTTTGGTGTGGAGGCTAACGAAATCATTGTATGGGATAAAGCAAGCCCCCAAGGACTGGTATGCCAAGATTGATGGCTTTTTACTGTCACAGAACTTTGTTCGATGCAATTCTGATATGAATGTATATTTGAAGATGATACATGGTTATTTAATTATTATTGCTTTGTATGTGGATGGCCTATTGATAACATGAAATTTAAATAAATATATTTCCTCCTTGAAGGATGCAATGAACCATACCTTTTCCATGACATATTTGGGATTGTTGAGTCAATTCTTGGGACTCGAAATTTCTCAATCATCACATGGGATAAAAGTTCATCATTCCAAGTATGCTTCAGATCTACTCAACAAGTTCAACATGAAGTATTGCAAGCCAAACAAGACCCCATTCCTTTCTAGAGTTAAGCTTGAAGAAGCAAGTTCTTCTCATTTGGTAAATAATACACGATATAGGCAGTTGATTGGGTGTTTGCTTTATCAGACTCATACTCGACCTGACATATCTTAAAAAAATAGTGTGGCTTCCAGTCACATGGATCAACCTCATGAATTCCATTGGAAAGCAGCTAAAATAATTCTAAACTTTGTTCAAGGAACAATAACTCATGGGATTTCTTATGCAACAAAATCCGACTTAGAGCTAGTTGGATTTACTGACATTGATTGGGTAGGTGATAAAACAGATCGAAATTATACTTCAGGATTTGTGTTCATGCTTGCAGATGGACCAATCAGCTGGTTAAGTAATAAGCAGAGTGCCATTGCAGTCTCATCTACAGAGGCATAGTATAGAGGAGCTGTGAATGCAATTACTCAATGTTTGTGGTTGCAGGGAATACTTGGAGAGTGTGGGATTGAATTAGAGAATTTCACTATCATCTATTGTGAAAATAAAAGAACAATTCGAATCTCTACTGATCCATTTCAAAGACAACAAACCAAACACATTGAGATCCATATGCACTACATCAGGGAGCTTGTGCATGATGGTACCATTGCTCACGGGGGCTTCACTTGTTGGCCAATATCCTATCACATTAGTTCATATTGTGGGTTTTTAAATTATAAAAAATCAAACCAATATATTACAGGTATTGGGGGTATGAGGGGTTTAAGGTGGGGGTGGGTAGGGTGGTTTATAAGGATTGAGGTATAAAAAGGGGTGGGGAGGAGGTTTTAAGTATTGGGAGGGGGTTTCAACAAAAAGAGTTTGGGTCAATATCTCTTGAAATTAAGGGTATTCTTTAATATCCCACGATTGCACGTGCTATGTGAGAGGTTCACTAAGTGAAATCCCCGTGCCATTGCTCTACTCTATTGTGGATCTTCAAAGCAAGTAGCATACATCTCCACCAAGGTGTTTTCTGAGAAGATCTTCAATAATATCAAATCAATGTTGAGGATTGTTGATCATGTGGTGAAGAATTATTGAATCAAAAGTGTAGGGTAGAATAGAGCATACGAGGCAGCAAAGAAAGTAGTGGTTGACTCACATGAGCACCAGAGCATTTGACTAAGTTTCAGTAGTAACAAAACTACTATAATGGCCGCAACATACAGAGCATTTTATCCAATTACAGTACTATAGGACAGGGATGGAAAGAGAAAAAAACAAGATTTCCAAAATTTTGGTATGTGTCCATGTTTAAGGGAGGATTTTCCCCTTGGGTTTTTACCTCTTTCCTTGGTTGTATAGACAAGCAATATGTAAATGGTGACTAAGCCTTGTTGCCAGTCCCTATAATCTGATATATTTTTCTAATATTTTACATTAATTTAGGCTTAAGGGGGGTTTTATAATAATCAAACCCATAGTTACACATAGGAGACATTAATTTTTCAATTTTGTCATATTCCTAAATTCCTTACTATGCTAGTTGGCATCCACTTGCACCTAGAAGTCAACAAATGCTAAAACAAGATTAAGGAGTTCTTTAGAAACATACTAGAATCAATTCTGACAACTATGCAATAATTCTAGAATAGAAAAAGCATAGTTCTTCTTTTTCTGAAAGCTGCCTTGCTTTTAGCAGTTTTAAGGCAAAAGGGAAAATATAGTCTTGGAGTAATTGTCTTGTTTTTTGCCCAACTAATCCTCCTTTCTTTTCTCCATCCAAAAGCATGCATCTGATCTCTTTCCATCACTTATCAGCTAGTACATCTCACTCATCCAATTTGTGAGCATCTTAACAGATTAGGAAAGTGATTTTTGCACCTATGGAGGATTTTGACTAGTTTAGTAAGCCCTTTTTTTGTCCAATTCGAATAGCATCCTTATGATTTAGAATCTATGATGTAATTATATATTTGGACAGCCTATTAATTTATGACGTTGGATGATGTACACTTATTCAATAGAGGATTGTGTTATGCTCCATATTCAGTCTCCTTTTTGTAGAATTTTGCATGCTTGACTAGTAATTTTGTTAGTGTAATTGATCTACAACTTGGGCTTAATTTTCACACCATTTACACTCACTAGCTTTCATCTAGGTGAGAGATTGACTAGCTCCCATGTCTCATTTTTTCTGGAGCGAATGGAATTATTCTTTCATGGTTGCTTGACATCTTGAATAATCTGAAGCTTCTTTAGATGATTGTGGATCAGATTCAATCATCAAATAACACTTCTCAACAAATTTTGGATCTCTGTCAGAAAGGGAAATTTTGAACTGATATCTAGTTCTTCTAGGATCACTAGGATTCCCATCTAGTTCCTTAGTTGCTTGAATAGTTTTTGCTTCCCACTTAGGTCTTGTATGAGTACTTGGATATGCAATTAAATATTCATTCTTAACATAGGAAAATTGTCCACAGATCTCTCTATGTTCAACACCATATTATACATCATAACCCCATCATTATTCCCTCCATTTTGACCTTCATAACTAAATTCCCTCCAAATTGGTTCAAGTAATCATTATTCCTTCCCTTATAAATATAGGGAAGATGTGCATTTATTGCAACAAAACCCCCATTATCTCAAAAAGGACCAAAAACCCTAAAATAAGAATGGGTCATAAACCATGGACTAATACCATGCACTACATAAAACCATGGGCCAATACAATGGGAAACAAAATCTTGGATCATCCTATAAATACATTGTGAAGGTCTCACGACAAACACTTTTAGTCACATTTTTTCCACATATTTTCACATCACATTGTGTATTGAGTTTACTCGATACAATACTTGATTCCATTCCCATTAACAAACCTAGTTGGAGAAAAATTGGAGAACGAGATCGTGAAATCCATTGGAACAAATCCTCAAACAACTGCAGTGGCCCATTTACAAAGGTACGAATAGTTGTATTTGTTTTGTTAATTAAAAGAAAATATAAAAAATAGTTTGTTTATTGTTCATTAAGTAAGTAAATTTTGAATGATTTCCCTTGCACCTTGAACTCTACCTCTAGATCCCTCTGATAAACGGTTGGTGCTTTTGCGCGCAGCCAGAGAGAAATATCCATTACAGTTTTGGCAACCCTACTGGGTCAATCCTCTTGGATATTTGGTTTTGAAGGTTTATTATTTCTTTTTGTTGGTTTGTTTTACTTGGGTATCCTTATTTGTCACATATTTGACCCCCTCTTGGAAGATCCGAACTAGTACGATTGCAGTGTCCACCCCCTTGGCCCTAACCAACATTTTTTCCACAAAAAAATTCTAGTTTTGGCCAATAACCACCTTTTTGGCCCAAAGGTGCGACCCATGTCCCACCTTTTTTCCTAATAAGCGTGACCTAGATCTCACCTTTTTCCCAGTTAAGTCCGATCTACATCCAAAATCTAGATCACTCTTTTTTTTCCTTACAGAGTGACCCAGGTCGCTTCTATGACCTTGTTTTGTGCGATTTATCACACGAAAACCCCCATTAAGTGCAACTAGTGTTTTTTCAGCTATTTTTCTATCTTTGTCGTGATTGTTTTTCAGTCAAGTGTGACCCTAACTGCATATGTTCTTCAAACAGGTGCAACCTGCCGATTTTCCAACTGTTTAAGGTGTTTTAGATCCATTCCAAACCCCCTGTATGTGATCTTCCCCTTTCTCGATTATATTTTTCCATATTTTATTATGTGGAGCCCCTTGGTGCTTTTTTTGTCCCCATTTACTTAAATTTGATCCTATCCTGGTTGAGCTTGGTACTTGAGACCTCACCGCGTGTTTCCTACACCTTATAGAGTTCCTAATGTGGTTATTTACTTGCATATTTTATTTTATCTAGAAGGATTAGTTTTTAATTGTTGAAAAGAATTTACTTTAAGTACTGTAATTTTATTTACAACAGATTAGTCACTGGAAGACATACCATGGTTTTAGAGATCACACTCCATTTGTGCACACATATCATACCTTAATATGAACGCTTGGTCCATGACCTTAAGCATGTTAACATAATGTAACTTCGAAAGATATTCTATTTGTATTATTGTCATTCCTCCATTCAAAGATGTCCCTGATGTAATTGGTCATGTAAGAGTCATTAAAATAATCAATGTAAACCTCCATATGTAAGTCAGGTCAATAGTACCCATGAGTCATTATAATAAATATTACTTTCGTTTCTTACTAAACAAGTCAACCCTATTAGGGTTTAGGTCAAGTCAAGAGTAAGATATAAATAGGGAAGCACCTCCTTAATTTGTACTCACTTCACTCAAGCAAATATGCAAGAGGAAGAAGAAGAAGTGCGCCAGAAAGAGAGAGTCGGAGTTATCTTGGGGTTTTACATTGCTTTGGTTGAGTTCTATATTGAGGAAATTTTGTTGGGTTTTCTCCCCCATGAGGGTTTCCCAAGATAAATATTTGTGTTCTCCTGTGTGACTGTACGTGTTGTCCTTTCAGTGATCCTACCATTACAAATTGTTTTAGAATATCATCTAAGCAATTAAGAAAACTTAACATTGTATCAGATCCACCCTAAAAGGAGACATTATACAACTAGGGTTCATTGTTCCGAACAATTCCCTCGACAGATCAACCAGAAAAGAGGGTTCACTCAACTTTCGCTAGGATGGCGCATATTTATGTGCAAACAAAAATGAATTTTGAGAAGTTTCATTTTTGGCTCGACACTACTGTTGGGAAGACCTAGGGATTCAATTCTCTTGAGGTTTCATCACCAATCTTAGAAAAAGAAATATATAGTATAGCTCGCCTTGGGGAGGCACATATTTTCAACCACTCATCCCTATAAGTGATTCCAACTAGAAAGTTAGCATTTTACCATCAAACCCTAGGTTATCTTGAAGAAGGTTAGCCAGGAACAATCTTCTCCAAGTAAGTATTGTTTCTTCTAATTCGATTTGAGGTTCTCATTCTGTTTAATATGATAGACAATACCAAGCTGGATGAGAATCTTGAGGGTGCTAAGAAATTTAGATCATGGAAGTATCAGGTCATGCTCATCTTAGAAGAGAATGATCTAGAAGGATTAATAAAGGACGAAGTTGCAGAACCAGAAGGAGATGAATCAAAGGCCAAGCACAAGAAGGATATGATCAAGGCTAAGAGGATCATAGCTGACTCCATCAAATATAACTTGATCCCTCAAGTATATTCAAGGAGAACATCAAAGGAAATGTTTGATGCCCTATCCAAACTATTTGAAGGAATAAATATCAATAGGAAGTTGACTTTGAGAAATCAACTGAAAAGTGTGAAGGATTAGAAGTAAGAAACCATGCACTCATACTTCATAGGAGTATCCCAAATCAAAGAGAAAATGGAAGCCATTGGTGACACGATAGAAGAAGTGGAACTTGAAATGACCACCTTGAATGTCTCCCAAGAGAATGGGAATATTTCATTTGAGCAATATGTTCCAGAAGAAAGTTGACCAAGCTTCAATAGTTGTGGGAAGAATGTGTTCAAGAAGAAGAGAGAATATTAGTCAGAGAAGAGAAGCTGAATGAAAATGAAGGTAAAGCTCTGGCATCCCACACCGAAGGCAAGAGCAAAAGGAATAATTATGATCATCCTCCCAGACATACCCTAGGGTATCAAAAGAATAAGAGGATCAAGAAGGACTTCTCATATTTTGAATGCTTTACTTGCCACAAGATGGGACACATCTTCATAAACTATCACATGAATGAAGAACAACTCAAGAAGAGGAACAAAATATTCCAAGCCCATGCAACTGAAGAAAATGATAAAGAAGATGAAGATTCCTGTGAAGAATATGTTTTAATTTCAACACTCATAGGTTCAATCTCGACTGGTAATGATACATGGCTAGTAGATAGTGGTTTCTCCAAGCACATGACATGTTACAAGGACTCATTCTCTTTTCTTGTATAGAAGGGGTCCCCACACAAAGTAATGCTTGGAGACGATTAAAAATATCCCATCAAAGGGATGGGAGAAGCCTCTTATAAGTTAGACTCCAGAAAGTCCATGAAGATGAAGGATGTCTTGTATGTCCTAGGACTAAAGAAGAAACTTCTTTCTATCTCAGCCTTAGATAAGAAAGGTTTCAGAGTTGCTTTTGTAGATGGTGAAGTCCTCATGTGGACAAAAGGAAAAACTATAGATGATGCAGTAGTGATTGGAGTTGAAGAAGGAGGACTCTACAAATTGAAGGGGCATGCAAATTCAACCTTGATGTTTATCACCGTAATCCCATGTGAATTGTGGCATAGAAGACTTGGTCATATACATTACAAAACATTGCCAATTGTGAGCAAGGCTGTGACAAGTTTACCAGAGATCTAGGTAAATCATGAAGGAGTATGTAAAAGATGTGCACAAGGAAAGAATACTAAGAACCCTTATCCAACCAGTGACAGTAAAGAAAAATAGATTCTAGAAATTTTCCACTCAGATGTATGTGGATCAATAAAAACTACTTCATTAAGCATGTATGTTTACTATGCTTCCCTCATTGATGAATACTCTTGCAAGACTTGGATCTATTTCTTGAAGAAGAAGGATGAGGTGTCTGAGAAGTTCAAAGAGTTTAAGGCTCTTGTAGAAAACCTCTCTAAAAAGAGGATCAAGACCTTAAGATTAGATAATGGAGGAGAATTCACATCAGGTGAATTCAATGAGTACTCCAAAGAAGCTGGGATTAAGAGGGAGCTCACAATCCCCTATAATTATCAACAAAACGGTGTGGCTAAAAGCAAGAATAGATCTATCATGGAAGATGTAAAAGGAATAATACATGATCAAGATCTAGCTATGTACCTGTGGGAAGAAGCAACTAGAACAATAGTATATGTACAAAATAGTATCTCCCACAGTGCCATTGGGGATAGGACTCCAAAAGAGATGTTTACAGGACAGAATCACGTAGTCAGTCACTTAAAAATATTTGGTTGTCTAATATACATACACATTACCAAGGAGAAGAGATCGAAGTTGGACCCTTCAAGAAAGAAGGGATTGTTTGTAGGATATAGTGAGGAATCAAATGCTTACCGAATCTATATCTGAGGATATCGTCAAATTGAAATAAGAAGAGTTGTCACATTTGACGAAGATACAACTTTTAGAAAATCAAGGAAAGACAAAGAAATCAAAGAGGAGCATGAAAATCCTAGAGCTGTAGAAGGTTCTAAAACAGTTTGAAATGAGGAGGAAGAACTAATACCTAAGCATCATGACACAACAGGACATCAGAGACCTAAATATTTTCCTAGTGAGATGATCTCATGGAAAATAAGGCCTGCTTGGGCACAAGAAGTAATTGAAGAAGTAGAAAGACATGGTGTTCCAGAAGGAACCATCAGAGAAAGAAAGAAGCCAAATCCATATCCTAGCTACGTGGCCTTAATGTGTAATATCATTGTCAAAGTACCTACATGTTTTAAATAAGCAACAAAGTAGAAGGAATGGGTAGATTCCATGATCGAGGAATACCATTCCATTATAAATAATGATGTATGGGAAGTAGTACCAAGACCAAAGAGCAAATCGGTAGTATCCTCGAAATGGATCTACAAAATAAAGCATTCAACAAACAAAAGTATAAAGAAGTACAAGGAAATATTTGTAGCTCGTGGATTCTCTTAGAAGGAATGAATCAACTATGAGGAGACCTTTGCACCAGTAGCAAGTTACACCTGAATCAGAACCATCCTTGCCTTGGTATCCAAGATGAAGTGGAAGTTACATCATATGGATGTAAAGACAAACTTCCTGAATGTAATGATAGAAGAAGAAGGTTACATTCAACAACCACGAGACTTTGAGACAGATGATCCAAAGACTCATGTATGCAAACTAAAGAAAGAGTTGTATGGGTTGAAGTAAGACCCAGAGCATGGTATGGAAGAATTGATGGCTTCCTGATGCGTTTGGTCTTTACCAAGAGTAAAGAAAATTCCAACCTCTACTATAAGGTTGAGGATAATGGGCTTATGATATTATTATTGTATGTGGATGATCTATTCTTGTCAACTGTGGATAAGCCCATCAACGAATGCAAGTAGAAGTTTGCTGCAGAATTTGAGATGAAAGACCTTGGAATAATGCACTGTTTTCTAGGTCTTGAAGTATGACAATATCCAAATGAGATTTTCCTAAACTAAAATGCATGCAACCAACTTATGTGACTATTGGAAGTTTTCTTCCTCTCCACCTTTCCCGGCATCATGACCTCTTAGTTATGTTGCACAATTTGTCCTCTGATCATAACTATATTTATCACAAATATTACAGTTACACGATTACATGGTGTCTCAATTAAGTAAATTTACAAGATAGATATAAAATGGGTTTTCCAGGGGAAGGGGGCTATTTCTAGTCCTTAGGAACAATTGATCACAAAATATGCATAGAGCCTAAAAACCAAAACCAATTATGAGGTAGAAGCTTTAGCTATATACCAAGGATGAAAGATTCTCAAACAAAAAGGAATAAAGTTAGCTATAAAAATCATGGATTACAACTCAGGCCCAAAGGACATAGACCTACAAAGACAATAGACATGATACAACAATAAACAAAGTTAATAGAAAATGCCCAATTCATAGATATACTAAGGAGAGCTTAATGAGGAAGCAGATCACACCGCAAACCACGCAGCATGGCTGTGAACACCAAATTCAGTTTGAGCATGGGCACACAAATTGGGACTCAATATCAGGATGGAAAAATGCAGATTAAGGAACCAAGGGTCAGCATCAACTGGGCTAGAGATTTCATACATATACAAAGGAAGTATACACCATCGATAGGACATGTAGAAGGGATAGATTGCACTGGGGGAATTAAATGGAGGTCGAAAGACAGATGCAGAGCGATGATCTGCGTGGATGAGAGAAGCATGGATGATACCCGTACATCAATTTGTGAGTGGGTTGCAGAGAGTACAATTAAATCCCACCTGAGGAAATCATGATAGGGAATGTGGCAGGTGCGTTAAATAATTCGCATCAATTGAGAAGGTGGATTATCCCTCAAGATTGGAAACACATTTCAAAGAAGAAGAGGTTGGTTCAGAAAATTCAAGGAGTGCAGGGGGAAGGAAGAAATACCTATGTCTTTACTACGGTCTGCAGAGGGTTGATGAGGGCTGCCACCAGGTTGTGAGAGACATTGAAGTGCATCAGGGATTATAGAGTAGACAAACATACAGAAGAAAAACCTAGAGAGAAAGATGACCATGAGCGAGAAATCGAGGAGGAGAATCGACAGAAGGAATCATCCGTGTTGATGGAATTAGCTATTGAATAGACCAAATCTAAAGCATTGGCCATCAAAAGTGTCAACTTTGGAAATGCGTCTAAAATATCTGCAAGCACGAGGTCAAAATTTGGAATTGAAAACACGACACAGGACTCCTCGCTCAATGCCACTCGAGATGCGCCATGGGGAAGAAGGAAAAATATTAGTTTATGCAATAATTAAGGAATCAATTCAGTTGTTGTTTAGTGTTTTGAAACAAATGTATATGTCCTAAGTTAAATATTTAAGGGGTTATCTAAAATAATGTTGTAGATAGATGGCATGTTGGGGACTTTTAAGACAGATAGAAAGACTCTTTAGAATCATGCCTGAGGCCAAGTTTGGTATCTTGGGAAATCCAATAGTTTTTTTTACATAATATAAGTTATTCCTTAAAAAATGGGTTTTTTAAGATATTATAAAAATGGTTATTAGTTAGTTAATTTATCTTTAATTGCTAACTTAAGTGTACAAATTGTAATAAACTAGAGGCTATTCATGCAATAGTGTTTTTAATCACAAGAGCAATGCAAGCTAACTAGATGTTGGGGTGCATTGTCTAATAAATGTTCTTAAATCCTTAAAATTAGGGATTTGACTAGCCACTGTGCTTTTGACCCAAAAGATAAAAAACTAGCCTTTGTAGGAGTGAATTTTATCTCTAGAGATGCTCAAAAGAGACTTGAAGGCGTGTATGTACACATTACCCCCTTAATTCTAATTAGGTGACTATATGTACAAACAAATGGCTCCCAATAATACAATTCATGCTAGGTATCAATGTGCATGCATGCCATACAAGCCCTTTCATTTTAAGAATGTATCTTGGTTGAGCACAATTAAGGGATGAAAGTTAAAGGCAATGTATAGTATAAGAGAATTTTTTAGGGACTCTCATGAATTAAGCATCTAGCTATGATGGTATTTTAATTTGTATGTTGCCTCACCTCTTTGTGCTAGATAATGTGATCTTACACCACTTGTTTCAGTGTTTTTCTATGTGTGATCTTTTTGTGTTCTCTTTGTCCATAATTCCTAACTTCTTAACTATCTTCCTCCTTTATCACTTCTTTAAAAAAACAAGTGACTCATTTCCTTTTTAGATGTGATAAACCAAAGTTGATAGGTAAAGGTTAATAACTATCCTCCTCATTATTATAAAAAAATTACACATTAGCATACATATTTTATATATTTAACATTTCTTTATAATAAAAAAAAGTATAACCATTTAATTTGTGATTGATAAACTTTTATAAAGAACAAGTTAAATTAAGTTCAATAATCAATTTAGACTTATACACTTTGTTATCATCAGCCATATACAGAAAAACATAGATTTTAAATATGAACTCTTATCCACATAAATAAATATTTAAATATATATTGAATGTGTAATAACCGCGATACATTTCGAAGCCCCAATGAAATATACAAGAGTAAATATATTTATAAATTTTAAATAAGTGATGAGTTTAAAATGAAAAATATCCATTCAAGGACAAGAATATAAGTTTTACCATAAAATCCATTCAATGACGTGTAGGTCTTCTTGAAGCTGCATTTAATACTATCACCAATGTCCGAACTTATCTTCCTACCTGAGAGATATTGCAACTGTCATCACTCCACCTCATTCCTCTAGGTCCACTCGAATCCACGGATAAAGAGACCGGGCTCAACGATAAATCGCTACTTTCAATACCAATCTCCTCTGAAATTGAAATAGAAGCCCGATCCTCGTGTTTGATAGCCTCTTTGAGCTCTTCAGCTACCTCACTCACGCTGGGCCTAGACGACGGTTCAGCCTGAACACATCTCATCGCTAGTTTGGCAACACCAATGATGGATATGATGTCATAACCTCCACCCAACCTCTTATCTATAATTTCTGCTATTTTGCCAGGATCATTGTCCACTACATATGGTGTCACCTGTAAAGATGCCAATAATTATTGTTAGTCTGGGAGAAGATGCACTACAATAGTTTCTTCGTCTCTACTCTCGAGGATAACGAGAAGTTGCAATGCAACAAAATCTATTCAATTGTCAGTGGCTTACTTACCCATCTAATGATGTTTAGTTCCTCTACAGGTAGTTTTAGATCTATGGGTTGTCTACCGCATATGATCTCCAACAAAACCACTCCAAAACTATACACATCACTCTTGTGCGTCAACATGTGAGTGCTGAAATACCTGTTAAGTGTCTTACAAAATATTAGCTAATGATATTGCCTCTGCTCTTAATAATGACTTGAGTTCTTTAACACCAAAATATTACAAATAGAGTGGAAGTTATATATGTTTGACATACTCTGGGTCCAGGTATCCTGCAGTTCCTTTTACGGCAGTGGTAACATGAGTAGACTCCCCATCAGTTGTAATCTTTGAAATACCGAAATCTGCTAGTTTTCCATTCAAATCGTTGTCTAAAAGTATGTTGGCAGTCTTTATATCCCTGTGAATTATCTTTGGGGTACAACCTACGTGCAGGTATTCCAGTCCTTCAGTCGAAACCACAAGCGGATAACGTGAGATATGTGGTTACGCATAATTTGTACCATTAACTAGATATTTCCTGCTATTTTATTGTAATTGACATTAAAATCACCAAAGTCTCATCTGCATGAACGTAGTTAAGAGAGAGGATTACCTTGCGCTGCATCTAAAACAATTTTGAGCCTGGCTCTCCAGTTTAGCTTGGAGTGATGTGCACTAGGCCCTGGAAAATAAAAATAAGAGAAATAAATGGGTGTAAATGGTTACCTTGATTAACCTATCGATTAAAATAAACATATCTCTCAGCAATATAACTTACCATAGAGGTGATCCCTTAGGGANAAATAAGAGAAATAAATGGGTGTAAATGGTTACCTTGATTAACCTATCGATTAAAATAAACATATCTCTCAGCAATATAACTTACCATAGAGGTGATCCCTTAGGGACCCTCCTGACATGTACTCGTAGATAAGCATAACTTCTCTTGATTCGTTACAATAACCGAGTAAAGGTACCAGGTTCCTATGATGGATTCTGGAAAGAAGATCAACCTGTCCATCAAGTAAGATCACTGGCATGAATTTTACCATACATACGCTACCCATGAGTGGAACCAAAACTTTATGGTTAGGCAAGGTTGCAATGTGTTCAAATTGAACTGTGTTACATAATTGAAGAAGTATCTATGAATCACCTCATTCAGGAACTCTTGAACTCCTTGTTGAGAGAACTGTGAGAGCACTTTGACTGCTATGTATTTTTCTGAGGACAATTTACCTAAAAACACCGATCCAAATCCCCCTCGTCCGATTTCCTGACTAAAGGTTTGTGTAGCCGCTATCATCTCATCTAGAGTGAAGGAACGGGATTTTGTTGAATTTGGAACCATAACTGTTGAGTAGTCTGTAATCCATTGAGAGAAAGTAACTTTTTCAAATCACAAAATGTCATTCTAAGCTTATAAAAGCTAGTTCATTTACAGCTAACGCTACCACTATGTATCGTATTATAATATATTTAATATTGATAGTATTTCCTAACCTTGGTACAAGAAAGATCTTGGTTCCATTTCAAGCCCACCTCTTTTGTAGGCAACAGTACCCAGTTCTTTTCTCCTGAATTTGTTGCGATACACAACAATAGCCACTATCAACGCTACAGCGATGATAAGAATTCCGCCAAGTGTTATTCCGATCAAAACCTTCAAGTTATTCTTCTTTTTATTATGTAGAATGCATTTGCCCTTATGCATAGGTAAGTAAGGGTTTCCACAGTAACTGCAGCACACCAAAGAGAGGAACTAGATTAATAGTTTATCATCATAATTTGTCTATTGTCAAAACATAAGGAATATAAAATAGGACATGACTACCTGAATTTCAATGAACCATTGAGAAGTTGGGCAGGAATTACACCACTGAAATTATTATTCTCTATATTCCTGTGGAAATAAAAATGGCGGTATTTACTAATGGAGCTCATCTAATTTTGAACAAAGAACTTTGAAAAAATAAATAAATTGGAAGAAAGAGGTAGACTTACAACTCTTTTAGGTTTTTAAGTTCACATAGCCAATATGGAAGAGTACCGCTCATGTTGTTGTTTTGTAGATATCTACACAATTAGCAAAGCAAATTTTAGTTATATGAATATTCTCAAACACTGAAAACATACCAACTGAAAATTGGATTTTGAAAAGAAACTTACAGCCTCTCCAACATGCTTAAATTGGAGAAATTTGGCAAGTGCCCCATGAATTGATTATTGTCAATGGACCTGCTAATTTCAGCACTAATGTTTAAATACGGCACAGATGGTTACTATCTGATATAATATAACTATGTTCCCATTCATACGCCTTCCAAGTCAAATTCTTCTTAAATTTTAAGGAGAAATGTCAATTTCTACTTACACTTTAACTAATGCCGTCAATTGTCCAATATTGTGAGGAACCAATCCTGTAAGATTCTTTCCTGACAAATCGCTGGCAACTTACGATTTTTAGTTAACATACAATCTCACCAGTTTTACAATTTCAGCTGTAAACAAATGGAAGAATTAAGCTTACATCTCCAAAATTCGTATGGGCAAAGTACTGCTTTCACAGACAATTCCTTTCCATTGGATCAAAAAGCAAGGATCCGAAATCCAATCCTTTATGCCAAACCTGTTTTTTATAGCTTCAAGAGCTTTCACTGCATCATAAAATCTAATTGGGTAGAAATTGAATCATAATATCAACAATTCCAGCAGTCTCAAAATTGAATCACAATACCAACATTTCCAGTCTCAAAACAGCTCTGAGATAACTTACGATCTTGTGCAGATGTTGCCGGTTGGGTGTGAACTATTTCGAAAGCCTCAAAAGCGTTGATTATTGGACCACTGGTAGCGTCACTAGCGTTGACCAAAGCAAAATTGAAGTCATCCGTTTGATTGGATATGAATATTAGCTCCATGGTTGAATAACTGTCCAGAGAAGTAATAACTTCAGACCGTATTTCACCATTTATTGTCACGTAAAAGGATCTCCTTAACATATTTAGCTGCTCGATCTCTGCAAAATATAAGATCAGTAAAGATTTGTGACCATCGGTCGTTCCTACAGTGAATTCATGGTTCGTGTCAATGATAACCTCCGCCGTTTGCATCACAGCATTTGGAGGAAGTTCCTTAGTATTGTTTGTTGAAATGTGCTCTTCACAACTTACAGGCCGTACAGGAAAATGATTACTAAAAGTTAATTGCGATTTAGATCCCCAGATCCGATCGAACTCGTCTTGAGGATACCTGTTTTATAAACCGTATAAGCCATTCAAATCAATCATTACACAAAAAAGTTCTCAAAAGTTGTGCACATCAAAAGTGGCTCTCAGATCTCAAACCTTATGTAAGTTATAACTGATCTGATAATTGATTACAATGAATATCAACAGGACAATATCATTACTACTACAAGATTAGTTTTGAAGCTTAGATTTTAGATTTTCATAGCTAAATATTTACAGTTGAAAATATTCACCTAACCGTAGAATTTCCACCAACATCATGTCTCCATACCGACAGCAACGTTGTTCCTGGTTTAGCCTGTCCATACATGCCTTGTTGGAGTGTCCTCAATTCGATAGCAGAGATAAAGGGATCATGAAGCTCCGAAGTTCTGATCAAACAGACGTACAACACTGTGCCAGAACTAACCAATATTGTTTCATTATAAACTGCACCTTTATGTGAAATCGTTACGGTTCCCATAACTAACATACCGAGTGTCTCAATAGAGTAAGCGAAGCTTGGCAATTGTTTGAATCCACTGTAATTTCCAACAGCAAACCATAATCTTAAGAGGTAAGGCACATTAGGGACCACAGGTAACTGATAGCAAGACTTGTTAAGAGGCCTTCGAAAGACTCGTAGATT